>JAANSQ010000021.1:0-82895 GCA_036850885.1 Lepidocyrtinus dapeste
TGCATTCGTAACATGTAATCTCGTAGGACCGAGGAGTGAAGTAAAATAGTTATTAGCTTATCGAGTCTCAGCCTCAGCCAGCTTGTAATTGCGGTCACGCTGCAGCACGTTTTTAAGTCACCTGATGGACTTATAAACTAAAGTAACTTTGTGTATCTCGGTGTGTGATTATGATTCGTAATTATAATTTGTTTGTTTACTTATGACACCCAATAAAAAGCGCACGTAACTTTTCCGAAATTAGGGAGAAATGATAAGTTTCAATCAGAGATAAAGGACGTGCAGCATGAGCACTTTAACACAAAAGTAATATAGGAGATGCATGATTACTTATGATTAGTTCGATTTGAGTGTGTACATGATTCTTGTTTAGAGTTGATTATCTGTTTATGGCTTTGTTACGGACTGCTTGGTATGGATGTCGTCGCCGGTATGAATCATTAACGCAGTGCAATCTAGGTATAGCGCGCTGATGCAGAAAAATGATAATGATAAAAGGAAAATTATGAATTATGCATTGAGCGAAATAAAGTATTCCTTATCTATACTCTTTGTTCCGCAAAGTAATTGTTTACCATTGTGCATCGTAATTAGATTTTTGTCTCGTCCCTTGAAATCGTAGAAATGGAAATCAAACTTATTAGGTTCCGTTTCTGTACTCAATTGTTTGACATCATCAAACCGGAAGAGGAAAGATAAGTAGAAGAGAACTACTTGTGTTTTAGGTATTTCAAAATATTATTTGCATGCAGTTTAATAAACATAATTCATATTTGCCAAAGATTACCTCCAACTTATGAGAACGAAAGTCATGTTTAAAATGAAAAAGTTGATGTTTTTGTCTTTCATGAGTTCAATAAGCTTGACCGATATAATGTTTCATTCTTTTTAAAAAAAAGTTTTTAGCCTAGGCCACATCATAAGTATATCTTGACCACCTCCTACGGACAAAACGAAACATTAAAATTCTTGCAATACATCCCAAAAAAAATATTTTGTACATATTTGTTACAGATTTGAACACCAACGCAAAAAGGATACTTTTTTAAGTAGGAAGATGATGCCTTACATGAGGATTAAAATCAGCAATTCAGCTCATATCATGTGATAGACTATGATTTAAAATGAAACCTGCTGTTACTATGTTTTTTACTTGCTAAACCACGTTACCAGTAACACCACACCGTTTTTTTACTCGAGCCGTCTCCACCTTTGAAAAATATGCTGTGTAGCTTCCCACACTATAATATTTTAGCTTTGTCAGTTTTCTCCTTTTCTCACCTTACCTTAGCTCAGGTTGAGGCTCCAATGGTATCATTCTCTGCCCACAAGCCACAACAGTTTCATTTAAAAAAAAAGAAATCTAATTTTTGCAAATTCAAATCTCTAAAGTTGAACTGAATAAGCCGCATAATTATTATTACAATGCATGCAAAAGATGCAGTGTTCATATGACCCTGACTCTTTGATCTTGCAAATGTGAAACCGTTGTTAGAGATACATATACATATATAGCTGGGCAGTTACAATAACGCCTAAAATTAGCAACGTGCTTTCTTCATGATGATAATGCCACAAACTTCCATTACAAGTTTTCTTTGGTCACCTAGGCATTCGCTTGGATTTGGATTGGGTTGGAGTTCAGACAGATAAAGCAATCAGAATCAGAAGCTCCTTGTCAGTCATCTGCATCGTCAGCCGGTTTCACTTTCATAACGATTAAATTGAACTTACCATGCCAATTTATATTTAAACTGAGAGCAAAACTGTTTGTAATGAATGCTACAAGAACATGAATAGTTTGAAGAACAAGAAGCACATGTTTATTTTTATTACTGTATTTTTATTCATGTAAGTCAAATCACTGCAGTGATGAAAACATGGTATGAGTTACGTGAATGATGAATGGGCAAAGACCTTTTAAATTTGTAAAATAATGATTCGAATTCGATCCTTTGCAGGTACTGAAAGGTTATTTTAAAATTAATAATCAAATTAAATTTAACGTTCCATTCAGAAGTTAAATATTTATCGTTGTCTTTTTAAAATTATTAATTTAAAAAAGAAAATCTAAAATGACACCATCTCTCCTCAACAAATTTCACTGAAACGAAATCTAAGGGGCAAAGATTAAGTGGAGGAGGGAACAAGGATACAAATTTTTATGTAACCTATTCATTCATTAGATATTCCGTTAGAAAGCTTGCCCACAGAATTAATCAGTTGGTAAATATCATTTGCATTTTAGAGTCTTACGAGAAAGTTTTTTCTATGCTTTTAATAGCAATTATCTTTTGTTGACTGTTTTCCATGTGTATTCTAAAGATGTATTATTACATCATCATCGCATGGCCGAATGATTTCATATTGAAAGGGATTTTATTTGTGGTGATTGTTAATGATAGTCTAGCTCATTTATGTAAGCTTGTTAGCATTTTTATTATCTTTGCTGATTTGCATGTTGAAAATCAAATAGGAAAAGGAACTCCAAGATTTGAAAGTTTATGCTCCTTTCTGATACTATTTTATAATCTAAAAACAAATTTTCCTTTTGCTGGCCCTTACACAAAGAAAATTCTTTGTAAGTTAACGATGTTAACCAATTGGATGAAAAAAAATCTGGTTAAATGAGTAAAGGTAACACAGACACACAGTAAACTTCAGTACTTTATGGGTTTTTATATGACATAAAAATTCGTACAATACATGATTTTTTATCTTGGTCAATCGCGAACAATGAGAGATTTATGGTTTCGACTTTGTCTGATCTGATCTAACCATTTCTAAGCAAGAAGTTGTTACAACTCTTCCTTTGTAAATCAGTAGGTGTTCCCTGTGGAAAAAAATATTAAATTTTAGCAACCAAGGCAACCTGAACATAAAAAAATTTGAGATGTTTTAGCATTCATACCAAGATTGGACTATGATACTACTAATTGTTGTTATAAATAAATAAAAACATTTCTTGTGTAACTCTTTCATTTTTTTCTGCAAACCCACTCTTGACTTGAGCGAGTCCAGTAGGATCATGTAATTTGTAAAGTATTTGACATTAGCCATGATTTAAAATTTGTTTTTTACTCGAATTCACTCTATCATGCTATCATTGGAGCTATCATGACGCAGTAAAAATATCGATATGATCATGTAGTTATTTATTGGCTCTGCGAACAAAAGTATTGAAATGAGGAAGATCAAGGAGTCGAGTCCGTGGGTGTCTGGTAAAAAATACCTTGTCTGAAATTCGGCTTAGTCAAGTATATTTAAACTTGATGTTGGTCAAAATGTGCAAGGAACTAGGTATACGTAAGAAATTGTGAATTGTTAGCTAAAAAGTTTGCAAAATGTGTTGTAGTTTCTAGACTTAAACGATTCTTTTTTTAAATGTAAATAGTAGAAAATGTGGAATGCCTAAAGCAGGATATGGGAATTGAAGCCGTGTCGTGTGGGCAGTATATTGTCTACTCATCCCATGCGCAAATATGGCTAATGCACCGCACAAAACGTCACAATTATCAAGGGTCTATAGCACGTTTGATGTGTTCTATACGTCCGCTGTTAAACTAGGTTGCGTTGTAAATTCACAGAACATAATTTTCTCTAAGGCCATTGAAGAAAAACATGGATGACAAAAATAAATTGGACTGTTTGAAGTTGCAAAAAAATTAAATATTTTTGCATAATTATTTGCGGGGGCATGGTATGCTGGTATGAAACGTTTTGGTGCGGGTGGTGTTTATATTATTCGCTATTTAGTAGTAGATTCATAGATAGGCATGCATTATGCGTGTACAGCATACTTTCTGGGGTGTATCCATGTCCATACAGAAGATGATCATTGTCCATTATGCCGCCTTTTATTTAAGGTGACATTGAAATGCAAGGATAGTCATGAGTTACATTCATTTCAGAAAAAAAAGTTTATAAAAAATGGCCATCATTACTAGATTTTGATCTGGCATTTTGATCTTGACCTTTACTAGAGAAGATGGACGATAAATATTGATGTTGTCCATATTTGATTTATAAAAAATAAAGTTTGCCTGATACAAAGTCGGGAGTTGGGTTTGGCTATCGTATCGTGTTAAGTTCAAGCCATTCTCTTAAAATCTTATGTAAAGTACAAGCTTTTAGTTTAAAAGGAAAGGTGTAGGTAGACAAGATAATCTAAAGATTGTACCTACGAATCAAAAACAGCTTGGATATTAAAATTTGAATGATTAGACCGTACGCTTGACTAGACTTCATATCTTGTTAAAAATCAGTGGCTAATCTTACCAGTAGAACTTGAATTTTGAAAGGTTCAGATAATAAATACCATTCATCATTTTATTTTATGTACCGCTAAGGCCGTTATATAATTTTATGGATCCATTAGCGGAACTTTTATGTTATTTCCCATGGGTTTCCTTTCCAGAACTTAATGGATCAATAGTGCCTATCTTACCATTAGTTTTTATTGGTTCTTTCAAGTGTGGGAATATAACATTACGTATAAATATTTCATTGAATTAATGAAGATACTTTACAGATGAAAGGACAAGACTTATTTGCTTTTAATGCATTCTACCATTACCATTCCAAATTTCAGTTGCAATATCATATAAGGTCCCTTATCATAGTTTATATACATTCCCTCCAGTCTGCAGCTGTAATCATAACAGCCTCAAGTTTGTTTGATATGTAAGCAATACGTAACGTTTGATAAACAACCTGATAGAATCGTACATAACTGCCAAATGCCTGCAGTACATAACACCAGCATGACACACACACGAGTTGATTGCGCAATTTTGCGCGGAAGATACAAGACAGCGTTATTATATTGTTTTAGGGTAATTTGGATGAGCACTTAAAATTCATTATTACGATATATTATTATAAAATAATTTTGCTTTAGGGGGAAAACGGTTCGCTACATGAGATGAGTAATTGCGTTAGCTTAGGGGATAGTGTATGCCTCGGTGAATTCATTTGGGTTTGCTAATGTTCACGCGGCTTGTTTCGCAATTCAGACCTGTACCAGTAATATCCCTTATGAATCGAGTTGAAAATGAAACAAGAAAAACTCTGAAGCTGCGCCTTTTGTTTTGTCAGGGCAAATTATACATTAATTTGGCAAAGGTATTTCCATTAGGCATTTTTTAATTTCCGTGCAGAATTTAGATTCTTGGATAGCCTTGTAGGAGAAGCTGGAATGTGGAAAAAGAAGATAAGGATTTGAGTAGATACCTCGAGCTTCTTGCAAAATTATTTTTGGTCATGTTCAAGTAGGAAATATTTTGTATTTCATAATTTCTTTGGCTGGCACACGAAATCAGCTTGAATGGATACCGCTGAGAATTGAACCCGTGAAATCTCACTGAAAATCCATTATAATAAGATGCCGTCATGCTGGCAGACCAGTTTAGTGTACGGGTGTTAAAGCATCAATAGCGTAATGTACAGTGGTAGTCGCTACGTAAGCCATTGCCAAATACCAGACTCATCTTCATCATGACAGTGACATTGAGCAAGGCGAAGGGTAAGAAGGACGACCATAGGGCAAAATGGCAAGAATATAATAGCGCGATGTTATCCATATTTATTGTTTTCAGTTTTTTATACATGAACTATGCAAATTTCTCCAATGCAATTACAGTATTGTTGTTACTCTTGAGCTATATTGCTTTTGTGAACTGCTTCGGTAGAATATACGTTTGTAATTTTGATGGATGAACATTTTCTTCTTTTCTGAAGTTTGCGAAACCACTGCACGCCATATCAGTGACAAGTACTTACGTTGTTACTTTGATAGTTTCTTCGCGAACAATTTTCATTTAACATAATTCTGGGCTAGGCTCTCTCGCCACGGCGCATTCACTGCAGGACATAATCAGGAAAGGAACGGAGAAGATGGGACGAATTCTATTATGATTTTGGTTGCGAATGCCACCACATCCTTCAGGTTTTATTGTCCGTTTTAGGAAACCTACTGCTGCGTTTAACTTTTTTAGAGAGAGTGTACATAAAGTAAGTTGTTCCAGGTTTCATTTAGAGCTTAGATAACATAATTTATCTTGTTATCTAAAAAGGCAGCAAACTCAAGCCAAAATTTACAATATTTGCTTATAACGGGTTTCATTTTGAATTATTTCAAGGAGTTTTTGGCCTTTGTTGCAGTTTGCAGTTTTTCATTCAATTCTGAACTTTAAAATATATTTCAAAGTAACTGTTAATCAAAATTTTGTTGGCTCTGTTTTACACATCAGTATCACTTGCAATGACAAGGGGTATTTAAGTACTTACATTGTTAACTACCTCATTTCCCAAGGATACAGTTGAAGTTGATTATTTGCTGTTTCCAAAGCCAAACTGTATTGGTGTCTCAAGTTTACACCACTTCAGCCGGTGCTTCTGCTTCTTTTATGTTACAACATCCGGAGACAAAAATTGTATTGTCACTTCCTTAGGCGTGCTGAACAACCAAGAACTGCAAGGTCAACTGTATTTCAAATACGTAAGATAGCAAAACAAGCGCGAAAACGCTCATCAATCATTGCTGTAACCCTAGGAAAACTAAAAGTGATGCTTACATTCTTTGTTGATAAAATTTTTGCGAATTTTCCTACTTTGACGTAAATTCCTAACATGAAAACATTTTTTATTGAGCTGCATGCAAGTGATGGAGGCATATGTAACTCGTAAAGTACACGAGAACGATTAAAGTTAATACATATCGAAAATCCAATAGTAAAATTCATTTACTGGATATTACTTACTCTAATTGTCCTGTCCTCTATATTGGTTCAGCTAAACATTTGTCCATGAAGTGTTCACATGTAAAATCATAGGTATGGTCGTCACAACTCTGAAATGTTTTAAAATATGCATTATATTTTTTGTCATTATATTGAATCGTTGTATTTTATTACCAAAAAACATTAAAATGACTTTCACTATTTTTTTACGAGCGGATGCTTAACGCTGGTTAATATCCTCTGTGATACGACCTAGATTTGACCTTGTTCTTTCATGTAGAAAATAATTCCATTGACAATTTTAAAATTTTGTAGTTCAGAGACTACATTGTCTGAAGCAGCATACATTATAGAGACAGATTATTTGGTTAGAAGAAGCTCGATTTAGTGTGGTCAGAATTTCACAATTTTTCCTTGTGGCAAGCACAAATATTTGTAATGTGCAAAAGTGAATTTTTCCAAATTAAGAAAGTTTATGTTTTATAAAATTGAATTAATCCTTCTTAAGTGCGTATGAGCGTTATGTGATCTGTATTTCTGTTCGCCGTTCCGTCTATATGTCTGTCTTTTAACAGAATAACTTTGCTGACCGATTGGCTAGAAATTCGGCATATAGTTTTAGAACACTAGATAAATATTCGAATTAAATTTCATGAAGATCGATGAACCACCGGGTGTTTTGGGGGTGAATTAGTTTTTTGTCTGATGAAATGCACATGCACTTTGCATATATATTTTGCCATCAGGATAGTTATTATAAATTTTCTCCTATTTTTGGCTAGCTCTACAGCAATATTGTGTAGCAATGTGATGAGTAAATCATTGTTTAAAAGTTAGGAATCTACTTTTGGCCATCTGCTTTAAATAAAAATAACTCTCAAGTAAAGGTTGGCAAAATGCATACGGACATAATTACCCACGGTGTGTGAAGAGGTGGACTATGGCATCGCAATTGTTACACACATGCACAATGCATCCGTTTTTGGAGTTTTTGAGTGTGAGTGTACGATTAATGTTTCTTCATGGACCTAAATAACTTTTGTAATGTTAATCCCACGCATAATGATTTTCACCGTAATAACATTCCTGAAATTCCGAAGAGTCATGAAGTGTGTAGTTGTCGCCAATGATCTTAGTTTTAGTAACATAGGCTTTCTTTGCCAGATCCGTGTAATGTACAATAAGTATCATTTAGTATCCATTAAAACCTTCGAAATTATTGAGAGACATGTGTAAGTTTCCAAAATTATATAGTGCGGATAAACCTTCATGACTACTTTTACATGTTGAGTTTGTTCATTAAACTAACAATGAAATTACTTTATTATAGTAATTCTGCACCTACATATTTGACTTGAGCTTAATCGTGAACTTTCACATCCATTAAATACATTCTAAATTTAATCTAAGACTTTAATTTATTCAGAAAGGATGCCGGGTTTAAAGGACTAAAAATAATTTTTGTGTGGTGTGAGTCTAAATCTTGCTTTCTCTTCTTTGTTTCAGATTAGTTGTGAAGTGACTCTCGCCCAACAATAATCTCGGATTCCAAACGAAGACAGTACGAGTTCCACTCACATTGGGAGATTAAGGAATTACCATAACGTAAAAAACAAGTAAGAAAAAAACCAATAAATATTTTTTCAGCATACACCCTTAAACATGGCTTAAGAGATAGATTATGACGTTAATAAAAAGGCAATGTCGATTAGGTTATATTACAACAAAAAAGCGCATTACATTGGTCATTGCGTAGTATAATTTGCATTTATTTGCAAAACCAGGAGTTAAATTGCAACTGACCACATACTACAGCCTTAACTTTCGAGTAAAGCGCAGTTTACATGAAGCTTATGCATTATGCAAAAAAGCAAGTTGTCAACATTTATTATTAAGGAAAAAACTTCATGCGTAATCACCATTGTAAAAAAAAATCTATGCATGAGTGAGTATTCTAACGAGGTAGTTAATTTTGTAAAAGACGGGGAGGGAATAAACAGGTAGCCTGAAGGTCAAAAGTACATTAGGACTATTAACTAATTTTATTCACGCACATACATAAGCCGACTATAAGTTACAAAAATGCTATTGTTTGGCAGATATGTAAGGTCTTCAAGTATAATCGCGGCGTACATAAAAAACTACTCATGAAACCGTGTAGAAAACTCTACTGCATAATATTGATTTAGTGTAGATGATTGATCTAGATATTTTAGGATTTTGGCTACTTGATGATGATGATGAGTCAATGCTTGCCTGTAAATATGTTGAACTGTAGGGGGTACGATAGCTTAGGAACAAATGAAATCACAAAGCAATTTCTTATAGTCAAGTATTAGCTAATCAGATTGGATTTTGGACATAAATCAAATCTAAAAAACTTTAACAATGACCTCATAGCTGATCACTGATCATCTCTTTTTTTTACCTAGACTAGCTTTTTAAGGTCGAATTTACATGCAAAAAATGAGTTTTTCTGGTTAGTATTCTGGAAAATTACAAGTTTATTCTTTGAGCCGGAGAGTAGCAACAAAAATCTACAAAAATGATAAATGGGAAAAGTCATAACAGGTTTTACTGATTTCCAAATGTAATTTTCTGTCGACTCTGAAAGAAGAATACTCATCTGATGCTATTCTATAGTGAAATGAATGGTTTTTATGAGATTACTTCCCATTCAGATTTTAGAAAATAAATTGCGCAAATATCTTTGGTCATGTTTGGCCATTAAGTTCAATTTACCAAATGGACTTTCCAGAGAATAAGGCTTAAAAGGATTACGATGCAAGAGTAATTTGGTTTATTGACTTTATTTCCTGATACCCTGATTTTTTAGGACAAGCACATTGTTGTAAAGAATGTTTTGCTGGATTAAAAACTACTCGAAAAAATTAAAATCTTTTCCTAGAAGTCATATGCATCTAGCCTGGCTCTAAATATTTGCAATGCATAACGTTCGTGTCCTTGCTCGGTAATATCAGCAAATTCTTTAAATGTTTGGGAAACAAACGTTAAAATCTTATGTAAACTTAGTGTGTTGCAAAGTCTAAAATCGTAGCAGAATTAAACCAATATTATGTATGTGCACTCTAAATTTGAGATCACTATAAATTGTTCCTTTCTTAGAACAGCGGTAGTGTCAGCCTATGGGGTAGCATGAAATTTCTATGTAAAGATATTGCCAATAAATTTATCGCTGTGAATCCATACATAAATTGGGAGTGAAAAAACCCGAGAGCAAAATTTACTTTTTTTGTTCATACAAAAATTTCTTTGCTTACGTAAGAACGTTTGTATTAAATATGTAATGCTTGTCGTAAGCAAGTTGCCAGTGTAAATCCGTAAGGTGTTGGCAGCCTGTTTGGCTACTTTTCTAAATCTTGTAGAGACAAATTCCCACCTTTCACAACTCCACCTTAATCAAAGCTTTATGCTTATAACTTAAACTGTTTTTGTGAAGTTTAATCCACCTGGAAAAATACCATTTTCGCTAACGCGAGCTAATGCAAAAGACAAATAGTTTTTACTGCATGGATTTGCTTTTGATTAGGAGATATGGTTTACATTGACTTAGTACATGGATCTTAACTAATTATAATTCATAAAAGGCTCTAATCAAGCTTTGCAGTTTATACAATGTATGCAATCTATAATCCAAGATTGTTAGCAGGACAGAGTGTTTAGCAGAGCTCGTAAAAAGTCTGTTTACACTAATCTATTTTTATTACAGAAAGGAGATAATATTTACATGGGTTATGAAGGGGAAGAAAGGTCAAGAATCATAATCATTAGCAATATACCTAAATTTAATCATATGTCCTAATTGCTCTTGATTCTCGTGATTTACTTATTTTTTCTATCCCGTGACAAAGATATGTACCATGTTGCCCCAATTTGTTTTAGCTATCTAGACTAAACACACTTTACGCTCACACCCTTGGAATTTCTTCGCAATTTTATACATTTCTCGTGGAGTCAGCTAAATAGCTTAAGTATATTTGAATTATGGCTCTAATCAAATCGATCTGGGTAAATATTTTGATATTTAGCAAACTGTATTCAGTTTGAAGGACAAGATTTATTAATGTTCATCAATATAGATAGCAATTTTGACATCCTGGCCACCTCAGATTTAATTTTGAAGCTTTATGATATTAGAAAAGATTTGCTTTGTAAAAAAATGCTTTCTCATCGGTAGACTGCAAACTGCTGTTACTCAGACAAACTTTGGTAGATAGATGACATGTTTTATTAGGTACTTTGTAAATACAAGTCTCTAAAATTCCTTTTCTGCTCATATCAAGGGTCACGAAGATCAAGTACATCCAGTCACGATAAAGATTTCAACTTTTATACTTTGTCCTGCCAAATCAGCGTCGAATGACCCCTCCGACCCGTTGAACTCCCCCTGTTTTGCCACCAAAAAACTGGTCAGAAGTTTGGATGCAGTATTTGTTCAGAAAACTGTTTTCACTATAACTTCATCAGTTTTCTTTAGGTGACTAGGAAGATTATAGGCTAAATTTTGGTATGCGCTCCCCCAACACTCAGCACGTGTCAAAGTCGTGTAAACACAGAGCAAAAATTGGGATTAGCCTTTTGAAAAAAATACGAGCGTACCTAAATGTTTACTTGACTTGCTCATCATCTGAAGGATTGCGCAACTTTTATTATTATTTATATGACGTTATTAGGCAGTTATTTGTTTTTGTGTTGAAACGGCAAAAGCACTAAAACACGGGGCTTCCCTCGTTGAGATCATACGTGGCAGAGTGTTCCCATATTGTCTATTAGCTATGTTTACGATCTCTAATGAAAGGAATTAATTAAAAGCGGATGTTATAGTCGTAAAATTTTTATTGGTATATTCCATAATTGCTCGTTTTTGTTAGCGGAGGGCCACTAATTGTAGTGTAAACACACTACCTAAGTAGTAAAAGGCCTTAAGTAGCGCATTTAATAGTTTGTAAACCTGGCATTCAGCTCATAAGGAAAAAATGAAGTCGAAGAGTCAGAAGTTCACACAGAAAAAATGCCAAGAGCCAAAAACTTAATGCCAAAACCTTGATTCATCTTGTTCACAAAAGAAGTAATTCTCATTTGTTATACGTGCCTTAATTAATCGCTGCGTAATCTCATGAGTCAAATTGGAAAAGGACAAGAATTTTGTACTACATGTTTTGCCATTATTGCGTATATTTTATCTAATCAATCAGTTGCTAATAATGGGCTTTTTAATCCTCCATTATTCAAGCAGATTAGGAGTATCTATTTATCTCTACTTAATGAAAATGAGTTCCTCTGCGTCCTAAAAGATTCTGTATAAATGTTTTATTTAATGGCTGAAATGAAACCTTTTTAGTGCAGTTCGCTTCAGTCAGCTTACCGCTTACCTATTCGCTATTGACCTTCTCGTTGAAGATTCTGATGCTGATTAAGATGACGATGATGAGAACGAATTAGCAAACGTGAGTTCAACCCTCATTCTCAATTTCATGACAGATTTCATTAACCCTGATCAAAGCCTTCGTTCCAACATCAAAGCAAGTATCAACGGAAGAGTAACGTGTGTAGCGAAATGAGAAGACATTACATACTTTTCTAAATGTTGCTTGGCGTATGCGACATGTGAAACCACCTTTCGTGCTCTCTCAACTGAAGTATTATTTGTGTGTGTGTGCTATGTGAGAGTCACTCACTTGGGGAATATTAAATGAGACGAAGTGATACTAATGTAGTGTGACGCTTTGCTAAAATTCTGAATGTCAAAAGGCCACTTGGATTCACAATGTGATTCTCCCTTTTATATGAGCTTCATTTCAGTGATGATCATTCATGATCATCGTTTAATTTCATTTCTCGCTTTGCTTATCAGAGAAGAGATCGGTGGTAGGTAATATGCTCTTGCTTAAACTAGCGAAAGCAGGGCTGGTTTCCTTGAAGTGGGCAGGTTGCGGTACACATTGGAAGCTTTTATTTCTCAAATATATCATTCCAGTCAGTCACGCTGAAGCAATTGTTTCAAGTGCTTCTGATCAAGACTCCCTCATCCATCTTCTAATATCCAGCTATAGCATATTTTACTATTTGACTGTCATTTATGCAGACACAATCATGAATATGCTCACCACTTGGTATAAATCAATGGAGACTCTTTCAACTGCTTTTTGGCCCATTTGCTTGTAACACTTGTAATCCTCTTTAAATAAATTTTTCGAGTCTTCTTCTACGGTCTTCATCAACTACATCAGTTGGAAGAACACGTAGGCCTGTAATCTTCAGAGACTCGAGCATTCTGTCATTTCTGCAAAATCGTAAATCACGTTCAATTGGAAAATGCATAAACCTAAATCAATACGTTTAATGTAATCGCGTGTCCTCGTTCAAGCCTCACAAGAACAAGATTATGGCAGATGGAAACGATATAACATTCTTGTCCAGTTTTGAGACATAATAGGAACAAAGACGACCCAAATGTCCTTCATAACACATTTTTCTGACCGTTTATGCAAAGATCTATACATGATTTCTCAAACATCTTCTGTGCAATTTATCCAGTTTATTTACAAACTGATCAATGTAAGGATTTAGTAGGATGTAGCAAGGCTATTTACATCAACTCCAATTTCCATTCAAATAGAAACGGAAGCTTATTTTATCATCTTGTGTTTTGTCTGATCTGATTTTAATTCAGCATGCTGCCCTTTCCTTCCATTGATGTAGAACTGACTGGAGCCAAGAGCAGGAATACATTAATAAAGCGCTCATTTATAGAGTATTTTTGGGTCTACATTTACTTAAGTTTTACCTTGAGGAAAAAATCAACAACTTCCTTTTCGCTTGTGATTTAAAAAGGCAATGAACGCGAAAAAATGGGAAAATTAAACGAATTTAATGACTCGCTCGTTGAAGCGATCTAGAACTTTTAAGTTGTCTCAAGTGAAGCACTTGAATTTTTTGTGAGGAAGGAAGGAAAAGTTATTCAAAAGATCAATAGGATTGGAATTTTTTAAATAGATACTCAGAGCTGGCTAATACATTTCGTAGACAAAGTTCCAAACACGGACAACAAAGTTCTTCTCTATTTGTTTCAAACTGGAAAAAAATTAATACACTTTTCCAAAAGAACTAATTCAGTGTAACTGAACAGGTCTGGTTAAAACCAACAAAGCTATTGTATTAAGGGTTAGCACATTTAATAAAAAAATATTGTTAAACGTATTTACTTTTTGCATTTGCTCTTGTTAACAAACATGCTTTTCTTAACTTTTTTGAAGAGAAGTTAAATGATGATTTTATAATGCCTAGTTATTTTGTTTTCCATTTGTTGGAATTGGTAATTAGACCAAGTATGTTAGAGTAGTAAGTTTTGACCATGGCTCTAATTGAGTACAGGATCTATTTCGAGTCAAACTGATCATGAGTTTGAAGTTCGGTTCTTAGACAAGTTGGCGCCACAAGTTAATGGAAAGATATTAACATTCTCCGGTAATTATACGTTAACTGCTGTCACGGAAACGCTTACAGTATCAAACTTGAGCTGTGGTACGTGTCAGAATGCATGAAGCCTCAATTTGTGTACTACTGTTGGGATAGGTGTGTATATTTTTGCTTAACGTTTTGGAAAAAGGTAGATTATCTGTAATAATGCACAGTAAAATCTTATCGGGTGGAAAAACTAAAGCTGTTTTTTATGAGTTGTATTTGCTTTTCCATAGAAACCTGTAAACCTTCCTGACAACACGTTTTGGTGATGCACTGGAACTTTTTCTGCATGTTCAGTATTAATACTCACGGTTAGAAAACGTGCTTTTTTATAAAATGTAGATCAAGTAAATGTGACGAAAAACCAATACATGCTTCTTCCAAGAACTTAAAAATAAACAGTTTGAAGTTTTTAGAAGTAGACAATTGAGACAGATCAAATTCTCGGGTAAAGAGAAAAGTTATTGGAGATACAAAGTTGAAGTTTTTTCAGGTTAAAGGCACTTCTTAGTTATTTGTTTTTTAAATTCAACAGAATCTCTTTTATCCTTAATTGACATGTGCGTAGGCTGGACTATTTTTCGGAAATACGGAGACATATGCGAAAAAGTATTTTTTATGAAATAAAAGCTTTCTGATTGACATGTCAAACGAAAGGAGAAAACAATTATATCAAAAACTTTTTATTGAGGCATTATCATCTGTCTCATCACTTTTTGATAGAATGATGTCATCTTTGTATACATTCACCTCTCAAGTTAGTCAGTTTGCATCCAAAAATAAATGTGAAGAGCGATGATTTACTGTGAAAACGCTGCATACTCAATGAAGCAAACGTCTCTTTTCAATACTGCAGGTTTTGTGGAGGAGTACGAAGTTCGCTTTTATTATGTCATCGACTTCTACAAATTCGTTTTCATCTTCAATAATGATATTGTTTTGCAGAGACTGAGAGGTAAATATAGTAGTAATGTTGTTTCGTAACGTTTGTACATTTGATTTGATTACCTTGCACGTTTGAATGAGAATGTATCTACGGTTCCGTATTTCGCTTCTGGCTGAATGAAGTCCTCTTCCTCAGAAAGCTCTCAAGTGTGAACATTTGGTTTTTTAGTTTGCAGCTTAATGTCGACAAAATTGACAATCATTGAATTTTACCAAAGATACATCCTCCCAGTTGGGGCTTGACCACCCCAGCTCCATTCATAAGGTTAGAGTAATTCAAAAGGGAAATACGAGTTTTATTATTTTCAATCCATTTATTCAGCTCGCAAGCAGGAAGATTAAATTTTTGTTATCACAATACAATCAAAGAAACGTCCCACATGTTTCGATTTTGCAAAAAAATCAACAATAACTATGATCGCATGAGCACGCATGAACGGTGAGAAAGCAAAAGTTTATTTGAGAATGATTTATTTCTTAAAAAAACAAAGAAAACATTTCCGTCCTTTTTAATTGATATCGTGTTGTTGATGGTGTCTGGTGGAGGCGAAGCGTGGTTGTCGAACTCATTCCTCACTTGCATAAATCGAAATTTATCAATGAAACAAAGTTACTTTTCAGATGGCTGTGCTGAGCTCGTGTCATGCACTTTTCCTATGTAAATATGCATATTATTTGTAACCTGCTTTTTATTTCGAGTGTTAGAAGTGAGGCGGACCCCCATATGAAGGAAACTGAATTGATCATGTTGACAAATTTGTGCAGATTAGATTCGTTTTTTTCGAACAGAAGTCTATGCGACTTCAAAAAGTGATAAAAATGTAGCTGAAATGCGGAAAAAGTTGACATTTAATTGCTCTTAAGCAGCATGTCGCTTGTACCGACGGACCGAGGCACCTCATGGTCTTACATTTGTTCTTGTAGACATCTAACATTTTAATAACAATCGAAATGTTAGGCCAATGAAAGACAAATAAAATGGGTCGTTTTTATGCTCATGTCTTACATATCTTGGTCTCGACGGTGCTGCTTTTTGTATTCTACTACACTGGTGTGTAGTAACGTACGCCAAATCAGTGGTCTACGATTTTTCATTTTTATTTTATTTTTTTTTTGCGAAATCAACCGACTTGACAATGATACTCTCGTTTTTAATGAATGTTCATACTGAAGATATGATGTGGTGGGACTATTGTCACACAAAATATTTCACGAAGAACACGTTAAGAGATGCTTTTGTTATTGCTGTTATTATTGAGCATCACTAGTCCATAAATTCTTTTGACGTTGCATTGTGTTGTAACAACACCCCGCTACAAGTGTGTCGACGAATGAAGAGGAAAAGTGGTTTTGATTATTATTAGGAAAAAGGATTTCCTGGCGAAAACTTTTTGCTGTTGATTGCCAGAACTGTGTTGTAGCGAAGGAATGATGATGGTGTAATGATTTTCTGTGTGTTTCATTACTTCTGCAATTTATTACTTCATGTAAGCCGCAGAAACATGTCATCATGTGTCACATTAGTGCTGCTGCCGTACTCTAGCATTTATTAAAATTATTGCTTGCTCGACTTGTACAAAAATGAAAATGACAAATTGACCGCAATCGTTTAAACCAAAAAGTGAAAACCTCTTGTAATGTCTTCCTTAATATTGTCATTTTTGTCAAATTTTTTTTCATGTAAAAGCATAAAACATTCTAGGAATATTTTTTTGGGAGAAACAATATGCAATATTAAGGTTGGTGATAATGAGCACGTACTTGGATGAAGGTATACCAACTGCAGACTTAATTATTCCTGCAGGAGCTAAGATGAGGAATGAGGATTATTCAGCAATGAGTCATTTATGTAAAGACTAAAGCTTTCCTCTACAAGCACGTATGTTTCAATGAAGTCAGGCCAAGTCTGAACAATGTTGAACTTTTAAACGTGACTGAAAATTGTGACTGCACTTTAAGCCATAGTTTTAGCGCAGTTTAAGCTTTTGTGGAACATAAATATTAGAGCTTGCACACATTTTTTATGATATTGAGAACAAAAATCATGCAAATGTTTGATATTTGCATTCTTTTCCTTTGTAAATAGCGCAAATGTTTTTGGTAGTTTTCCATGAGGGAATGTTTCTACGTTGTAACAATGCCGTTGTAGCATTTAATGAGTAATAAAGTACTATCTACTCAGTCCCAATAGTAGTTAAAAATCGTCACAGAATTAAGGAAGCAAGCAATAATCAGTTAAATATAGTATCAGTATTAGCACAAGAGATTTATCTATGATTTTAAGGGATTTGTTTCTATTGATCATGAACGTGAATGAAATATATTTTTGGAAGTAGATAAGCATACCAAGCGGATGCGCTTAACAATGTGTATCCTGTTTTGACTCCGTTGAAATCCACACAGAAGCACAACTTAATATCTACATGAAGTATAGGGCAATCAATCAAGATAAATATTTCGATGACATACATTCATACCCAACTGTAATTAGAAACAATGGTATTGACGGTAACTTTGCTATGAATACATGGATGGGCCTAATGAATTAATGTTTTAATGGATAGTTGATGCAAAGACTGAAAACAGATAAAAAATGTGCATTTGCTGCACCGCCACCACCATGCCTGTTTACATTGCTTACATTTATGTACGAGAGCGCATAGGTTGCGATAATGAAGCTCAGTTTACAGCCCTAAAATTTAGCATTGGAACTAAATGTTTATTATTCTTTTTTTTGTGTGAGTTCTCCCAAATCTTTTCATGTGCCCCGAGCATAGCACACAATTATTATTCTAGCGCGATGATAGAAGACATGACAAAGTCTATAGTCTATGATACATGGTAAAATCCTCTTCTTGTCCTCTGTGAAAAACTAGCCATGTAGTAGTTTGCCCTCGTCTTTAGTTTATAGTTTATGATCGTTATTAAAAGCATTTATTCATGTATGCATAGTGAAGACAAAGTGCAAGGCATACGCATATCATTCGATTTTTTGTTGCTTTAGTCCCTGTTTGGAGGAGCTAAACTAAAAGTAAAATTGATTTTAGTGCCTTAAGAGAATCTCGTTGGAGACAGTTTATTTGCACTTCAATTACTTCCAACCCAGTGGGGATTTTCAGGATTTGTCCCAGAAGTTGTGGTTACACCACGAATGACCAAATTCGCAGAAAGGGAGCAAACAAAAACTTGGTAAAGTGGTCGTGTCACTAGTTTATTGCGCAGTTTCCAGGCTTTCGCAAAAGGAAAAAATTGCTGATATTCAAGTATCTCCGCATTGTGTTACTAGCGTCTATCGATGGACGAGCGTGGTAGGAATCCAAACCTTTAAAATCTTTCTCAGATCAAGTATCATTTTAAAGGATTGATTCGAATCAAGATCAAGTGTCCTTCGTGAATGTAGTCGCCCACGCATACACTCACGTTTCTACACGAAGCTCGCGCAATTTTCTGGAAAGAGAAGTGATAAGTTTTCCACTAAATTTTCCATATAAGTAGAAATGACCTTTAGCTGTATGGAAAACAATAAGCCCTATCAGGCGAATTCGTTATCAATTATCTATTTCGAATGATTTGATATTAGAACACTTGAGTTATTGCAAAAGCGTAGAAAAGGATTACCTAATGATTCAAAGGAAATATCTCTGTAACAAAAGCAGGTCGATCACGCACTGATAAGGTAGGATGTTATTGATATCATTAGTACTTCACGCGAAAGTGTTTTTAAAGGAAACACATAAGCCTATCTAATGCAAATAAATTTTTTGTTTGCAAAGTACTTATGTGAACTCTGGACAAATTCCGATGATCATATCGTTATCAAAGTCCTACTGCTATTTTCCTTGTGGACAATAGCATAAATAGAAGTACTCCGCGTCCTTTGACTTTCATTCCTTTTTTGCGTATTTAATCATTTCGAACTTCCGTGTCCTGTTGAACTTTTTGTCGGAAGGGTAAATACAATAGTGTTATTGTGTAAATTGCAAAGGTTTCCTTGTACAGTTTAATGAGCTCGTAAAACGCATGCTTTATATCATGCTGTAAATTTTAGTTTTTTCTAGTTTATATTCCCAGAGTTAAAAAGAAAGCGGTGAGTTTTTTTTGGGACATTCAACTTCTTCAACTTGATCAACCTTTAAGTAGTCTTGTGTAAACATTAGTTACTGATGTTACTTGGGTCGTTGCTTTCTACATGTTTTCTATTGCGTGGTACATCGTACAGTAAAAAAGAAAATAATAGACATTATCCAGCACATTATTTACGGAATAAGTAAAAGAAAGAAAGAACTTAAAGCTCTAGTGTTTTCACGGATTGATACTCTTAGAAAAACAGTTTTGTTTTGATTCGCTGCATACCATACCCGAACTCGAACTTGGTGAGGAACTTCCCGGCCGTTGGCAGTGTGAACGTTTGTAAACAAAGGTAATCCTTATGCTTCAAAATAGACTTGAATATATAATGCCTTTTAAAAACTCTCATTGTATGATTAAAATAGAACGAATTGAAAAATGTACGATTGCGATATTTCTGTAAATAGGTGATTTTATAAGATAAAGAAGTACTGTTTTGCTAGATATGTAAACAAGCCGAGTTACGCTTACGCACGCACCATTTCCGCATGGGGCAGGTTGTCGTGCACAAGCTCGAGAGTGTTTTCACGTAACCCATATTTTTTTAGTTGCACTTTAATCTAGATTGCCTACTCTGCAGTCAAAATATTACGTATGAAATTTGCATATTAGTGCAAAACGGCACATGCCGTAGAAATGGGCTTAAGAGTCCTCTTGTAAAGATAAGAGAATCAAAGTCAGCCAGTTCACTTCTGTTGATTATCTTAGGTAAAGAAAGTTATCTAGAGCTTTGCCTCTTCTGTCGCATCATCTATGTTGAGGGAAGATAATAAAGAATAATTTTTTATTGCGTGCACTCCACTCTGCTTGACTGAAATAATGGGGGTACATGCTTTAGGTGTATTTGTGACGATGCGATGCATGTAGTAATCTTGGGGTATTTTACTTAATTACAGCTTACGCATGTATTACGTACGCTGTTCAGCGTTCAGCCTACTATTACAATTGAGATTTTAAAAGTGTTAATGTGTAGGCAGATGCAGACAGTTGTTTTTATGCTCAGTCAAGAACTTTTACGCTTAGACACTTTCATGAAACACAATCACGGGTACAACGACAACCTACCATGTAATCTAATATGCGCATCATAAAAAATCTGAAGCTGATAGAAACTCTGACGGTTTTTTCCTGTGATGTGGATGACAAACAGATTTCTTCTGCTACTAAACAAGGCATACATAAATAATTTTTCGTTAAGTACTAATTACTTTTTCATTGTTTTGGTCTAAGGCAAACCTAAAACTTCAATTTCATTGTTCATGTTCGGGCGTCTAGTTTTCCACTGAGAAACAATGGATCAAAGAATATTTACAGTCTTGCTATGAAACACTATCTCGGACTATTTTTCGGGTTCAGAATAGTCAATACTATTGTTTGTACGGTTGAGAAGAGCTTGACTCAATTAAAGCATGAACATTATTACGTAAAATCGTTTGAGGCTGGTCCATTAGCCGAGACTTCCAAATATATCCTTCCTGTAGCATATTTTATTTTGTTTTTACGCTGAAAAAATAATATTCCTACGGCAATGAACATTTTCTGGAAGCTCTGGCTAATGACCCGGACTTGGAAAGTGATATGGTCAGTCGTTGGCTTGATCACTAATGGTCTCATTTATGCTTCCGTACTGCTACGATGGCATTTCATTTTAGCAGTGAGTAAGCAAAAGTAGGAAATAACGTCGATTAAAGTGGATCTCTTAACCAGAACCAGACTCAACTTCATTCTGTCAGTTTTATTTAATTTCATTCAATGCTAATGATTCTTTACTTGTTATTCGTTTTCCTCAAAAAGGAAGTGATCTACATATAAGTGACTTTATTGACTTGCAAACTAAAAATAGCAATGGATTGTTTTTTATCTCTTCCGAATGTCATTTCGCCTTGTCGGTTTAAGCACGTATTTGGAAGAACAATCTGGAATACATTGCGTCCGTATCATTTTCGCATTTTGCTTTTGGAAAGAGTACTGTACAATTTAGAAACAGAAAATAATTCCATGGGCTTAATTACTGTGAAGCAACGTTATAGCCAATAGTTATTTACTTTGGTCTCTTGTATTTTTAAAATACGATTTTATGCATGATGATTTGTCCTCATTGAGCGTGTACTCGTGCAGTCCTGTTTTTTGTAAACCTGCCACTTATGGACTTAATGGGCAGGTGTTTTGTGTAAGTAGATTTTTTGTTGACGCTAATTTGGTGGGAGAAGCGCGATTCATTTGTAATGAAATTAGATGTACATAAGTGTAATAATCTTGGTGTTCCTGTGTGTTCCAAAATGGCCTAGTTGAATGGGTTGCTCGTTCTCTTGTACGTATAAAATTTCAAAGTCTGAAGCCTCTGGCTCCAATAAAAACGTCAACAAACATGTTGTGGAATTTAATTACCATTCATCAGCGTCGACAAAAGCCTATTATAATATTCTAGGTTTCAGAGGCTCAACTTTTTATTTTAATCCAGATAGCTTGTTATTTGTAGCATCGCACCAAACCAGGGACAAAGTTTGCATGAAACAATACTTTTTGTCTAGCTTTTTTTCTAAAGTATTCACAAGAAGACGCACCGAGTGTGGTCTTGAGCATCTAAGCTCGTAATTAATGTACTGGACATACAGTTCATGGAGTAAATTATACTTCATTAGTTTTCATTAAGCTAATTGCGCTTTTGTTTTTTGTTAAGAATGTATTTTAATCCGGCCAAGAATATTTAAGTTATTTTTTGTTTACTCGATATTTATTGTGGCTTGGGCTAATAAATTGAATGTAAATAGGGATGTGGCTTACTCCCAAAATAAATTTTACATGTTATTTTTTCATGTGAGTACTGAGTACATGACTTTGCGTGTCCAGGTTGATTGAAGCTCCCTTGTTAAATATACTGAAAACATGTAACTTTTGTTGTACCAACAAAATGTCCTGATATAAAATTACATGGCAAATTACGTAATATGCAGTTCAGTATTTTGCGAATAACGTGTACATGATGGGATAGACATCATGCTTCAAAGAGAAAGAAGATGAGTATGTACTTAGGTGTATGATCTACTTATGATTGATTATTGGCTTGAGTTTGTATCCAATTTCCAGAATGAACTGACCATTTCTAGAAAGTCTCAATACATTTTCGAGATGTCCGGTACATCATATACTACCTAGTGAACTGTACATGTACTTGTTTTAGTCTGAATATGAACAAAGAAACACTTAAGTACTGTCAATATAAGTAGAAATTAGGCATCGATATAGATAAGACTAATCTCTTAACTAAAATATTTCGTTGGTTTTTCTCGAAACATCCATACCGCAAAAGGGAGATACCTAAAAGTATAGCGATCAAGTAAAGTTCATTTAGGTACAGTAGTTTTGTCTCCGGCCATAATCGAAATATTGGCTGCTGATTTCATAAAAATCTCTCTTTTCTGCATCAATTCACGTAAGGAATTCATATTAAGCGGTTGAATTAAATTTATATGAAACTATTTGCCCACTTTATTCATTCTCCAAGTTTTAATGCATACTTAATGTATATTATTTACTTATTTTGCTGAACCAGTTTCTATACTTTATGAAATGAATGATAACATGAAATAGATCGACTTTGAATACCAGCCTTAAAAAATAAATTCGTAAGAGAATTGTCTCAATGTGGCCTTGTATGAAACTCACATTCCTGGCATAGACTCTTAGACATATGAGTAGGTATATAATTGTACTTAGCACATGGAGAAATTGTTTACTTTCTCACGATAAAGCCAACTTATAGAATTATCCCTTTTGAAAGAGGTACCTTGAACAAAATCTTAGCTCTATCTTGCTTCCATCACGTACGCTCTGGAATATAGAAGGATTCAAGAAGCGAATTATGATTAGTAATATGGAAACATGATACTGCTGATAGTATCAAGGATTTGGGCGTTTCCATATGGGCTTGCGGAAAAGTTACTCAAGAGGTTATGAAAATGTTATGGTAACGAACTTGCATGAACCTTTCTAATATAATTACTACTAATATTATTGAATACCCGGAGATTTCCAAAGTGTATGCAGAAAATGTCTGTTTGATGTGAAGGTTGAACTGTTTTGTTTGTGAAGGTAAATGTCACTTCCTCTTCTAAATCCGATTTAGGTAAGGGAGCTTTACCCTCTTAAGAAATAGGAAGTCATTGTATCCCCACTTCTCCACATCATTAATATCATCCTGGTTGCTTCATCTGGATATGAAAACATGCCAAAAGTTTCGCAACTATGAAAAATATATTGCCCACATGTTCACCTTTCCTTTCTCCATGTTTTTCATTTGCCCTTGCTCCTCACAATAAAATATGATGGCGTATGGCTTAATGAGTTTATTTGCTTTGAGGAATACTGGTATCTCTAGTTATAGAAGAAGACTGTCACGAACTGTTCTTATGATTTCGATTACATATCTAAATTTTATCA
Source organism: Lepidocyrtinus dapeste (assembly GCA_036850885.1). Classification (NCBI taxonomy): domain Eukaryota; kingdom Metazoa; phylum Arthropoda; class Collembola; order Entomobryomorpha; family Entomobryidae; genus Lepidocyrtinus; species Lepidocyrtinus dapeste. The sequence goes on from JAANSQ010000021.1 coordinate 23,739, forward strand.
AAAAAAAGAAATTGAAATGCTCAAATCATACATGTACATTGATATTATTCAACCAAAGCTTATATCTTATCCTATGTAAATACCTACTGCTTTGACACGTAACCTTTGACCAATAATTCATGTAAATAACGTTCCAAGATAAAATGAGGATGATTCATGTGGGTTTATATACTCACCATGTTGGAGAAAGGATTTATTAGGGTCCAAAAAGTAAATCCCAATGAGTAAAAGAAATTGACTAGTTTCAACTATTTTCGAGTGTAGATTGAGACATACTCGTGTAACATTCATTCTACTCATTCTACTTTTCATCTGTTTAAAGTATAGTCGTAACAGCTGCAGAGAGAGAGAGAGCAGAGTTAGAATTAAAAAGTAAACTTTTCACTTTTGTGTCCTCCATCTTTTCTCAAATATTTGATTCGATATGGGTTGGGAAAACAAAGATTTTACTCTAATCTCCATAGCTGAAGAAAGAAATAGGAGTGTAAAAGCGTCATTATGACCAGAAATAAATTGAAGCCAAGGTTGTGTTGATCAGGCCCAAGGAAGAATAGAAGCAGGGATCAGCATCAACTTGTTTTGATAACGCAACCTTATAGCTTCTACGAACATCATTTGCCGTCTTAGTATTACTAGTACCAAATGGCCTTCAAAATAGTTTTTGTCGATTGTCATTAAAAATGGGACTAGCAGAGGAATTCATTACTCCAGGTAATAAAAAATCTCATCACTACTTTACCTAATCTTTTAAGTTATTTTTTATTTTTATGTGTGGGCTTAGCTCTGTATATTTACTTTTTAATTTTCACAAAATTTCTGCATAAGCATGCGAAAACGTGCGCGAATTATATGCTGAAAGTGATCTCAGTTAAGCAAATTTGACGGGTAGATTTTAAAGTGTGAAAACAACAGCATTCTTTGATCTGCTAGCGGCTCAATTGCTTTTCATATGCATATTTGAAGTCATTACAGAGCATTTGTCACTGTTTAAAAATAAGTTTCAAGTATAATCTTTTTCGTTCGCATTTAGAAAGATTTCAAAAATAAAGAATCACGTCATCTGACAATCGAACCTGCTATTCACCAGAGAGATTGAAAGCAGAAGTAAATCAGCATAAAATGAGAAATGTCTTAAGTGCGGGGATGTGATTTGACAGGGAGAGAGTTCGAAAGTAAGTTGTAAGGAAATTTGCAAGTTTTATGCCTGTGTATCGAAACGCCCAATCAATATTCATTGACACCTCGTACGTAACAGGATAAAACAATGTGAGATGGAATTAAAAATAAAATTAATAAGAAAAAAATCAATCCTTCAACAATCTGATTTCACCAAGCCTATCAGAAGAGACAAAACAAGTAGCGAAATTCGTCCATATCATTACATTCACAGCTTGATACCTCATCACAGTGATACGAACCATCGCATTCTTAAAAAAAATTGATTGCAATTCATTCACTGATCCAATTTTTTTCTTACACTGACAATTCAATTAGTTCTACAGTGTGTATTGGAAAGTCTCCCTTAAATCTCGATTTTGCGCTGTGCTCTCATTTTTTATTGTTGATGGCAGCGAATATGAATTGGATATAAGAATAATTGTAATCAGTCTAGTTTTTGTATGTGGCATCTGAGATGCTACTTTCTAGCTATAATTTTCAAATGTAGACATTTCTCTTATCAATTATTAATACGTTTGATGATGATTAAGAATAAATATAATTTTTATATTGAGGTCAGCCCCACGCGTATCAATTTTGGTGGGATGGGATTTTCTAAAAAATTAATATTGTCCAAGGTAGTAAAATAAGGGTCGAAATTTTTCTTACAGCTAGTGAATTAATAACGTAAGATAACTCCGTAATTATCAAATTGGAGCAGGGACTTTGGCTCTAAGAGATACTATGCTATAATTTATTTCAAACTTTATACAAGTTAATCATTTTCTGATGGTGGCTACTAAAGAAACTGGAAATTTAGAACAAGAGAAATTTGATAAGGCAAGGGAAGAACAGGAAATCATGTAAATTCTAAAGTAGGTACATTTTTGTTCATAAAATCTACCAGAGTCGCAAAATAAACATGCGATACAAATAAAGTGCTTAAAAGGTAGTCTATTGAATGGTTTAACACAAAAAATTACATCAAAAACTACGGAGCATAAAGTAGGTTCATGCCATTCTAGTGTATTTTTTGTCGCAGCAATGAGCAAAATGATTGCTGTCCTACTAAATTACAAAACTGAAAAATTTTAATCATAATGATAATGTCAGGTATCAAAACCAGTCAGTCAGCAGGTTACTCATTGTGAGAAGGTCCATATCGGAAATATCATAGATTCAACGAGCGTAGCATTTTCTTTGTCTACTAAAGCAAAGCTGAAGGGGAAAAAGAAATAAAATGAAAAACAGGATTTACACAGAACGAGTCATTTTCGCCAAACGCATGAAAAAAAATTGTCTGTTATATACACTCATTGACATGACCTTATGTTGATGATGGTTTTAAAATTGGTAATAAATGATGCAATTACAAGTTTTTGTAAAATGATTCAATCTCTCCTGTATTCTCTCACAGCAAGCCCGAATAACCTTCTCAAGGTGTTTTGCTGTAGTTTGAAAAAAAATCTTATCTTGTTCTCCTTCTTTTCTTTCTCATCAGAAAAATGGAAAGGCTTAAAGTATGTTTAGGTATTATATACGGTCTTGACATATTGTTATGAGCTTCTTTTTCTACGTTTTAGTTGATAGACTGTAAAGTGTTTATGATATGCATTAGATAACGAGCAAATAGGTTTTTTACTGATATTGAAATGTGTAACGTGTTTCTGTAGTAAATTATGTTGCCAATGTAGTTACACAAGATGGAATAACCTTGCAAGAAAGTGTCCCCAACCTGAAGCCTGTTTTAGCCGGAATATAATTTAATATCCTTAATTAGATGGATTTCGTGGAATAATGAAGCATTATAGAAATTTGCACTGTTTGTATTACGGAATCAGTTTGCCTACACAATACATAAATTTGTCTGCATCGATTGACGTATTGATTCAGCTGCATCAGGTTAGGTAATCCGTGCTAACTGACTGATGATGTACGCACGTAATTTAACCAAATTACCTGTCTCATGTCTCGTGCTGTTGGCGTGGTAGTAAAGACACAATATTGATTCTTACTATTTCCCGAAATCTTTGTTTCAGGTCGATTCCACCTGTCGTTGCGTGTTAGGAAAAAAGAGTAACTAGGTTAATGAACTGGATTACAATTAGAAGCGATCTATAGTTATTTTACGTTTTGTTACTTTTGGCTCTGCTGGACTGTTTTCTTAAGGATGATTTCTTAAGGAGGATTTGCATTAGAACATGTCTAGAATCTCAAAACTATTTTGTATTAGTTTATGCAGATATTAGGAAGTTAATCTGATCAAATCTTTCTGTCTTTAAGCCATCATATTATATGGATCCTTAGGAATTTATTTATTAATGCATTATGTATTGAGTTAAATGGAACGGATCTAAATACTTTGATGACTTAACAAACTATAATGAGAATTTTGAAACCGTGCGTGAGTTCAAGATATAATTGATATTTCATCGTGATGTATGAAGTATCTAATATCTAAACTGCACAATAAAAAGGTTGACAGATTTATGAAGTGGTTAAAGGGGCAATTTAGATCATTGGATTATTGGCTCCCTCTAATAGAGCTGCATTATTCAGCAACTTCAGAGTTCAAGAGAGCTAAGGTAGATAATTTTCTTGAGAGGAATGTCTAGTGTAAATGTAAATATATTTTGTATTGGTGGTAGGTCCTTAAGCTCACTTATTCGGATGCATTTAATTCATTGTTTCTATTAGTTAGTAGCTATTCTTCATGGGCATATTTTTCGACATAATCACCTTTACATTGAAATTTATGAATTTGAGTAGTGTTTTTATGTTGCAGGAATGGAATGTGTGAGAGGATGATTAGAATTTTTGCATAATTTTTTCATCCTTTTCAAATAAAGTATTCACGATTTTGGCCCTGCTTATCTTGCTTATATCTTCCAAATTAAAATCGCCATTTTGTACCTACACTTTACCAACTACCATGGAGTATAGAAAACTGCAGGATATTCAGGTTTTTCTGTAAAAAAGCTGATTGACAACTTCTCTCTGCTCTCTTTGTTTACTAACAAAGTGATCATTAAGAAATCGCAGTGGTATGCATTCATTTTGTCTATAGTAAAATAGTAATTCATTCGAATCTAGGTATGCCTACTTTCTTAGAAAAAATTCTGGCTGAATAATGGCCTGTGCTTGTATGTTATTGGACTGACCATAGTATCATATCTGAGCCAGCAATTCCAATACACTCTGCTGAATTAGTAGGTTCACTGATTTTTATCTATTTTGCGTGTGTAGCATAATTTACTTACGATCAAAGTACACTATCAATAGACCCATCCACATAATAACAGAAGCAGATATGAAGTGACATATTTCTATTCAAATGTTGTGCAAGTGACAATGTCTTAACAATCAGATGCGATACCAAAATAATAACCTGGTATTCTGGTATTAGAAACTCTTTGATTTTAAATTATACATATGGTATGGCTTCTCTGGAAAAAAGAGCTTTAGCAATCCTAACCCGGAACAATATTTTATTGAGTTCGCCAATTTATGTTGCGGCGACAACCAACCTGTCCGTAGCTTAGTGACCTACACTTTATATAACTTACATAACCAACGGAATGTTCAGTTTATCATCTAACCTAAATATAGGGCACTGAAAGGTGCCTTCTGAATTCTTAGAAACCATATATTTTTTGGTATTAGTAAACAATTTTCTTACAGGCTATGTATTACCTTTGATTCAAGCTAACGAACCTAAATGTTACAATGGTAATGGTAATATTAGCCTTCCTTATTTATCAATCACAGTCATTTTCGTACTTATAATAGAGCTATATCAAGCGTCTCTGTCTTATCCGGATTCCATTGGCAGTGCGCTAGTCTCTAAATCTTTCATTTTTTTCTCTTGAACGTAGACATAAAATAGAAGGAGTCGCTATCGGCCCAAGATTCCAAAATGTTTGTATATTGGTTTCTTGCGAAATGTTTGTTGGAATAGGATAATATACTCAATAGTATCTTCTAAAAGACACAACTTGGAGTCTACTAAAATATTACAAGCACGCACATATCATCAATCCCATTATCTCCTAATGTGTACTATCGTCAACAAAAGTTTGGAAACTAAAAGAATCAAAAAACTGAAAATTATGATTATGATATTATGAACAGCATAAATAACACATCTAAAAAAACTCGCAATGATGTGACATCGCGCGTATTGAAAACCACGGTGGTTTTTTGTTTTAGCATAAGATATGGTGTCGTCAAAGAGGTGTTTTTTGACGCTGCTTTTTGCTCTAGTCAATTCGTTTCATTTGATTATAGGGCAACGTGAGGGGTCCCTAAACGAATCCATGATGTGATCACGTTTTTTACGATGAATTGTTCAAAATGTGAAATTATATTACCTGACTTATGCCAGACTATATTTCGTATAATTTTTTTTATATCGCGTCCTCCCCACTAATAAAAAATTGAGACAGATGAGAGGTAGTACGTTTTTTGCGTCCTAAAATCCTGTCATCGGCTTTATTGAGTATGGGATGGCTTAAGTGTTTTTCACCTCTCAGAAGTTCGTTATGAAAGAATAAAAATGAGAATGAAATGGGAGGTCCTAATATCAACCCTTTGTTTATATCTTTCAATTTTTATGAGGAAACTCAATAAAAATAAAATTAGTTTGATTAATATTTTTATGAGTATTTTACTTAAGAAAAATGATTGCCTTGTCGTAAAGTTTTAATCAGTTATTTAAGAAAGCCAGGTATTGCTGGTCCAATATACTTAATGATTCTCTTACGTAAATATGTCTTTCTTGATGATGATGTCTTTCTGAAAGTGTCGTTGACGAAAGTTAGCCAGAACAATGGTTCTTTATAATTCCATTAAAATATTGGCATTTAAAACTGAAAACGTATGGCGTTTAAAAGCCTTTGAAAGGAGTACACATTTGAACCTAAGTAAGAGACGTAAAAGAACAAAATGTAATAAAATCCGATAAAAGAAGAAGGCGGATCGCTTTACAGTAAATGCCTATCGTAATCTATTTAAGGAATACGAGTGTGCACTTTCCTCCAAGCATGTATGTATGCTTTGAAAAGGTACGCGGTTATAGTTGAAGTATGGATCCTTCATCCACCCCCCATGTCATTATAAAATTAGGAGAAATCGGTACAAGGGAAACTGAGCAGCGCTGAGGTAGTGACGCGAGTAAGAATTGTGTCAGCAACTTGGTATTGGTGTGGATGTGACAGTCTTTGATGTACGTAAGACTAAATGCGCATACATACCAGGTCATAAGCTAGAAAAAGGTTTTATCGAGGAAATAAAATTTGTATTAACATAAAAAAGGCGGAATGATATTTTTAGAACTTTCTTTCAAGTCCTTTCGAATCCTAAAGTAATGTTCCGCCGAAATGATTTCGCTTCCTCAATACATGACGTCACGTGAAGAAATGAGATGTAAGATGTGGACCGTGGACTTTCTCGTCGTAAACACTTGGGAAATACGTGTTATTGTAGTTTTTAATTAGATTTTAGTTTGTGACGGGTCATTGGTCTTAAATGAAAGGTAGAAGTTGATTAAGGTTATGAAGACTTTTATGTGCGAAAGCGTCTCGGATTAACAGATCTTGATGACTTGGGAATTGGGATATTCAGTTCTTCAAGTGTATGATTTATTTTTTTTTTTGACTCTGACTTTAATTGAAATTTAGACGAGTGTGGCTATAAAAAAGTGATGTTGGTTAAAAATAGTAATGCCATTTAATATCCTCGTTGCATGTCCCACGCAACTGACACATTTCCTGTCACCTCAACCGTTACAAGATGTCTTCTTGCTCTTTGAATGGAAATAGTGAAAATTTTTGTATTCTGGGTCAAATATGACGAGAACAGGTGGGTAGGTTTGAAAGTTCAAGAATTCTTTTATTTATGTATTTCCGGATACAGGTGTTTTGAATCCGATATTTTACATTCCTTGGAAGACAACATTTGCCCATTCGCAAACTTTATCCTGAGAGGGGCGGAAGGCAGAAGCATGTTTTGATTGCTATTTTCTTGGGGTTTTTATTAAAAACAAGCTAATTAAATGCCAAGTGTTAATTCAGTTTACCATAAAAACCTTACTCAATAATCCATGGAATTTTTTCTGGTATTACGGATTTTAAATGAGCAGGAGAAAGATTTTTCCATTCACACTCGCACCTAGTGGTCGATTACTTTGGTAAAGGTGACCCGAGAAAGGATTTCAAGGCAAAATTACTTCAAAAATATTTAGTTTCGATAGTATAGCCTATTAATTAGTTAAGAAGTTACATTCTATGGGATTTTAACAATGAACTTTTTAAAGATTACAAAGGAGAAATATAGTCGCTTAATGAATTATGTAACAAAACTAAAAGAATCAAGGCTGATCTTAAATGGATAGTTTGCCAAAAATATTTATTTAACAATATGGAAAATAGAGCAAGTAATATACACGAGAATCGTGTTTTAAATATTTTCTACCACCGACTAATTCTGGGAAAGGAGTATTTGAAGAGAGGGTATAGTTTTGGAGGCATGTCTTACTGGTGAATATTCGTCATCTTATATGATTTTCATATTACCTCCTTGCAGAGTTGCTAAAGAGACAGTGAAATATGGCAAAATAACATCCTTCCATGAATTGATTAACTATACATAGTAGCGGTCACCCGCCTACCGACCGAGGCAGTGAAGATGATGCTGTTGTCTAGCTGACTAGATATTAGCAGAAGCCACTAATTCAATTATACTATCTCTCTAGCTTCTACTAGTATTTTTCGCACTTACTCACTCCTAGGCTGAAAACATAAAGTGCGCTAATCATTTCGCTTAAGTATAGTTAGATTTTTATACTAATGTTAAAATTATGCCATCAAAACGACTCGAAAATACCGGTGATATCCTTTTACTTGGGGGGAGAGCGAAAAAACAAAGCAATTCCCTGGTAAATTTAATGACAAATTTAATGATCTTAAGGTTGTTAAGGAAGGATCTGAATTTGAAAGAGATGCTAAAATAGTGTGATAAAATATTCGCATAGTCAAATTGTTGTTGCTAGCTTTAGCTTCTTTTGGCATCCTTATTAATATTACCCATGCATCATATCGTGATCAACTCATGACTTAATTTTTCCTTCCCTAACATTGCAAACAGCGAGACTTTCTCGTAAAAAATTATAAAATATATTCATAAAAACATGCATACAAATGTGCTTGTTCACACTAGCATCGTTAGATTAGACGGTGTTCATTTCGGTGTAAGATTTTTTGGAAAGTCTTAAGCTCTCCTCACATCATGGAAGTCTAACAGAAAGGGCGACAAAGACGAACATAATAGGATGAATTTAATATTTGCAATTTTTTGCACGAGTGGAATAACCACGTAATATTAAGTATGATCATAAACCTCAGCAGGTAATTTGAGTTGCGAATTTCTCTTCGGGATTGAATGCATCTTTGAAATTTAACATAAATATTAAATACGGGCAGCTTCAGTGTATAAAACGTTAATTTGAAAACATGTACTATACTGCTATGCGATATGTGTAAGTGTTCATGTATTCCATTTTTGTGTGAGATTACCTCCATTTGTATGTACGATCTCGAAGCTCAGGTAGAATGAATATTTTGCATGGCATCCCAATCCCATCTCATTCTATTATCCATTTTTTCAATTCTTCTTTTTGGTTAAAGGCAGCCGTCAACCTGGCTAAAGATCCAGTTGACTGGAATCTTTAGTCATGAACGGTTGTGTGTTCTCGGCTCACAATCAGTTACGCGTTCCTAGCTTTTCTATACACGCAAATGTAGTGAAGATAAAAGAAGTAAAGAAAAAAATCTTCTGTTGTTTCGTTGAATTCCATAAGAAAAAAGGTATTTGTATTGAGCTATTGATAAAATTGAAAGAAGGAGTGGAACGCAGCTCCAGAGAAGAAGTATAACGGGAGTCGGTAGTGCATGTTACCCCGGTGGGTTGTCCTATCAATTGTTCTAAATGCTGCCGTAAAGGGAAAATAGGCTAATTTTCTAAAATTTTCCCTAAAGTTCATTTCATTTGTGTCCAGTATTAAATTTTACAATGGTGACGCACAAGTATTTAAGTACTACATTGCTGATGCTGGCAAGCCGCAGAGCTCGTTTATTTGTTTCGTCGCCGGAAATTGAGAAACACATTAAGATAGAAGTCTTAGGTCCTTAAGCTGTAAAAGATCAAGGTAAAATATGCTCAACGGACAGGTAGTAGAAGGACCAGAAACGCAAAAAAATAATAAAGTAGTAATTGAGTTATTATAGTTGACTCATATTTTAGAAAACGCACAGTTTTAGTCATCCTTAACAAAGCATAGTGGCTAGTGGCTGACTAATAAATGTAGTTACATCTAGTGCTCATTATCATGAAAAAAAGATGAGGACTACTGTACTGACAAAAACTAATGAGTAAATTGTTTTTGCGTGTTTCAGGTGTAAACGTCATTTCGTGGTGACTCCTGAGAAGACTCACCTTCATTCTGGACTACAGAAGAAGAGCGAATCAAAGCTGGACAAGTTTGCATCAAAGAAGCACTCCAGAATCACGATGGGGTTCTCCTTGAGCTAAAGAAGAGGCACGAGCTTGCTTTCATAAAGCCTAGAGCATATTTTCTTAGGCCTGAGCAACGTGCTTGTTCCTGTACGCATTTCAGCACAAAATAAAGACTGAATCTTGTTAAGACATTACATAAGAGAAGATTGACCAGATAATTGGATGAAGGGATTCAGCACACTTGCAAACTACTACTGATACACTTTACGGTTCAGTAGCCGAGCAAACAAAAATCATCATTATCATAATACAACGCAAAACTACTCAACACAGTTGGCAAAGCCGAAGGACCATTTTACCCCTGAAAAAGCACCAGTTCTCCGGTTACCCAGATTTTCATCAGTTGCAAGAATAACGGTGAAAAAGTGCAATAATAGGGTATGTACTTGGGCAATTGACCAAGAAGTCATAGGAAGAACGCACCCAACAACCAAAAGACTTGTATTTTGATTAATATCTATGTTGTTCTTGGTTGCATTTGCAATTGCAAAGTCCGCAGTGAACCGTGAGACAATCTGTTTCTCTTGAAAAAAGAAACTAGTGCAGAATATAATATCCCCCAAAAAAATACAAGACTTTAAAGCTCTTCTCCCTTTTATCAACGTTCATCATCTATGAAAAAAAAATTGATGAAGCTATTTTCTGAAGGTTTCTGACTTTTATCGCAACGCAACAACCCACACACAAAACAGCGTTTTTTTACCATTTGAGCAAACAACGTAAATATAAACGACTAAAAAGTACACCCAGCAGATAGACTGCTCAGTTAAAACTCTAACGGCAAAAAAAAATTACGATAGTGTAGTTTTATCTTGGCACTTTACATTTAATAAAGTATCACAATCTCGACCCTAATTCGCCCTTCACGATCTTTTCGTAAACAAGTAGTAACTTTGTGCCCCCTCTGAAATTATAAAGAAATAATTGTATTCTAGCATTAGTAAACTTTTTATCTAAAACAATAATATTTGTATCAAGAAAAAAAAAAACTTTACTTCGAAGACGATCGTGTTCGTTTAGGATTTTTATGTAGACCCTTTACGCTCTTCATCCCTGTAATCACGGAAGAGTAACGAAGCTTTAATAATAGTTCAAAAAAGAATATTATACAAGAGTTTATCCAACTTTAGCTTTTAATATATACGCAACGAAGAAGAGATAAGAAATAGAAGGATATTAATTCTCATCCACCACCAACAGAAGCTTTTTCATCAGAAAGAAAGAAAATCAACAACGTGAACCTTTGGGAAATTATATGAAATCGTATTACGGATTTTTTATGAATTTAGTAAACTAAAAAATATTGTTCATCTTTACCTTCCCTACTACCTTACTAAACTACATAAAGATGGGTGATGGATGGGCAAATGTGAGTAGCGTGGAGGAAGATAACAGACCCTCTACGAATGCTACCTTCGCGTCGACTTCATCACTGCTCAGTGGAAGCAACACATCTTTGAACAGCAAGACGTCTTGTGGCACGGCTGTTCAGAGCAGTTACGAAATTCGGAGTGGAAGTAACTTGATGACGCTGGTTCAACACAAATGGCGAAAAATGTGGAAACGAGACTCGGCTGACATTACCCCAGAGGATCCTACTCATAAAGTTGTGTACTTGGGGAATGTTGTGACAACATGGGCAAAGGGTGAAGGTTGTCTGGAGAGACCGAGCTCTGCTTTGTGGAGGAATCATTGTCAAGGAAGGGGTTCAATCAAGATGGCTCTAACCGTCAGCCCCAGTGGCTTGAAGGCACAAACCAGAGAACATGGCTTGACGGAGTATTGGGCGAACAGACTCACTTGGTGTGGTGTTCCATCAGACTATCCAAAACTTTTCTGCTGGATTTACAGGTACAAATAGAGTGTGAAATACAAAAAAGTTTTTTAATTAAGAGCGAGTCAAGCATGAGTTCATTTTTTCGGTAAAGAGCTGATTATGTGATGATCAGTCTTGGGTGAAATGGAAAAGAGTTGTTTTTGCTTGAGTAATCTAATTCTAATTGGCATTCCTCTTGACATTGTAGGCATGAAGGACGAAAGCTGAAGCAAGAACTAAGATGCCATGCAGTTCTCTGTTCCAAAGAGGATAGAGCTCAATTTCTTACAGATACGTTGAGAAATCGACTTGCTGAAGCTTTGTTTGACTTCCGCAAAGAGAAAATTTTGAGACAGAATGCAAGACTCTCGATCGTACAAAACTTGTACAACACTTCCGCAACAAAGAGAAAGCTTGTTCTTCTCAACTCTAACTCCCATAATTACAAGCCACCCTTGGAAAGATCAAAGTAAGTGTTGAAATAGAAATAAAAACATTAAGACCTTGTTAAAAGGGAAAAGAGTACTAAAAGTCTTAAACTTATTTTTTGTATCTTTTTTTTCTTTCTTTTAGGTCTGCGCCAAAACTGTCTAGTATTGAAGAGTATGAAGAAGAGGACTATGAGGAAATTGTGAAGGATGCTCCATGTCCAGGCATGCCAACAGATTCATTGATTAACGGAAATGCAATCAGAGAGAGACTATCCAGTAGTCCGATTGAGGAAGAGTGCGAGGAAACTGAGAATGCAATTGTGGAAGTAGAAACTGAGGAAATCAGTCGGGTTCCGGGTAGCCCCACATCGGAGAGAAAGTCTTGCCCTGAAGCAATGATTCAGGCTCAATTGGGTACGCGGCAGCAAAGTCGCCCACATACAGTTCCAATGGATGCCAAATTAAACCTTCCTTACCTCACTGGATACGACAAGGTTATGCACATGTTGGACATGCCATGCGAATCGCGGAGTGGGGAGCCTCATCTTCTGGACGAGGAAGATGAGGAGTATTCCTACCCCTACGTCGCCACAAACTCAGACCCTGTAGCCTCTAGTCCCAGTTCAGATGGCTCAGAGTCCGTTGTGGATACTTCCGAAGATGAGTTTGGCAAACGAAGCCAGCGCGAAGACTCTGGTCAGGAAGAGGATCGTGAGTCGGATGAGAACGAAATTAACGATAACGTTAGCGACGAGAGTGGTTACTCCGAAGAAGCAGTTTCCGCATCTCATCGCAAAGACAGCCAAAATGGAATCATCTCCACGAGACGGATGAAATCGCGAGTTGGAGACACCAACAACGCCGCCAGTAATAATGAATCTCCCAGTACAAAAACCAAGCGTTCATCTCCCCAAAATATGGATGGTGCCACAGAAGAGAAATCTTCCCAGAACTCACCATCCTTGGTAATTTACGACAATCTCTGCTTTGAAATTTAAAGCAAGTCAGAATACACCAGAGCAATTTTTATATCCCCAGTGATACTGGAGGAAGAAACTCTTCTCATGAAAAAAATGAATCAATACTATATTAATTACAATTATCACACATTACTGCTACTTTTGCTTTAGTGGACATTAACTCTTTACAATAATATAATTAAACCCTTGTAGGTATAGTTTTGTTTCTCGTCTTCATCGATGATTTACAATTTAGTCCTACACAAAATATTATAATTTTTTGATACTACTATTACTGTAACTGTAATGCATGGAAAATGTAAAGGACTGGAAAGTTTTATGTAACACTCTTGACTGTGAACCGATAAATATAATTATATATCATGTATTGGAAAAGAAGAAAGAAAATAGGACTCCTTACAGAATAACGATGATGATGATCATATTTCACAACTCATCAAGCTTCTACTTGAAAAAACGTTATTATATAATGGTACGATAAGGATGATGACTCTCCTTAAACCTTTGCATGAAAATAAGTGAGAAAAAAGAAGCAGAGTTTTCCCCTGCAATCATCTAAAAGCAATTAAAAGTAATATTATCTAAACATACATTAAAAACCTAAGAGTAAATGAATGATGTAATAATGATGATGGGTAAAATATTCTGAATCTTTAGTAGCCTCGTCTTTTACGGAAAAAGATGTAGTGCAATGCATGCGATGCGGCAACGCGACGCGTAGTTTTTTCAGCAATTTCATCATTATCTGCCACGTATTATGTTTTCGTGTTTTTTTTGACTGAGTAATTATATTATTAAGTACAACATTTCCATTATATATTTCCACAACTATTGTATCGTATTGTATCTTCATTTAGTTTACATTAGTAGACTCAATAGTGAAAAGTATATATCCTACTCATTTATTATGGTTAGGATGTTCGTTAATGTACACTCGTCTCGTTTCGTTTTCAATTTGAATGCATTGCCTATATTTTATTGTCATTGTAAGGTAAATCTGTAAAAAAATGTAGTCGGTAGATGTTTCAATAGACTTACACTTAATTAAGACTTAACAGTTCATAATTACAATTATTATTAAATCTTAATCTAATGGATTATCAAAAATGCAATAGAAAATACAATCAAACTTTTCTCTGAAAATGATCTTTTTGACTACTAGCGCTTATTTCAAATTCATGTTTGAACTTTGAAGCATTTGCAGAAGCAGGGAAATGGAAAGAATAAAATTTTGCAAGAGTATAGTAAGGGCATTGCCCTTTATTGGATCTGAAAATAATAATGCTTTTTTTTGTATGGCATCGACAAATAGGAAGGAAAATGACGAAATTCAAACTTTGTTTCTTTTCAAATTCTTTAAGACTTTTTATCAACTTAATTATCGGGATTTATTCATTAATAAATCGTTTTTACAAAGTTATGAGAATGACATTCACATATGATAGATTAGACCCCATGGGTCATAATTGATTTTTTAAAATACACAAAAAATTCTCAGACACACGACACATCATTTTGATTGATAAATTGTGAGTAGGTATTTATAAACAAACCACTGAAATTTTGAAAGTGGTATAGTAATTAACCAGAATATGGAGATTAGAAAATATCCTACATTTTTGTTAGCAAATCAGAACGGTCTAAAATCCTTGGGATAACGTAACAATTGCAGTCCTTCCCACATCCATACACAATGGGTCCAGTTCAGTTGTTTAAACACTTCTATAACCTTCTTATCAACTTCGGCATTCCACTTACTCGGTTCGGCTTCAATTTGCTTGATTATCATTCTAAGTGCTCGTCCATAATGGCCCCGAGCGATAGCATGTTGGTATGCAAATTCCATGACCTAAAAAACCGAAAGTCATTTTAACATAATATAAATTGGCGACCATAATAAGAAGTTTAGCAAAACTAAGAGAGAAATTACCCGGGATTCATTGATTTCAGCAAACTTTTGAACTTCAAAGAGAACATCATCTAAGGCTTGCAACGTAATGGTTTCTTGTTGGGTAGAACTAGCTTCAGATTGTTTAAGCAGTTCAGCCATAGCTAAACCTTTCTTTACGAGGGCTTCAATCACTGCAGTTCGTTGCCTGTCCATGGTCTGCTTAGTTTTTGTAGCGTCCAACTGTGAAGCTGATGATGAAGACCTAGTTCCATAGAAAGCCAAAAGTGCTGGCTGATCTACCATCCCCAGAATTTTGTCGGCAAGCTCAATAATCTCGTAACAAACATCGGTAGTTTTAATTCCTTTGCTACTGGATGTGCTTACTCCAGCGTTCCCATTGTCCACGTCATTTAAGCTCCCCGTTGTTGAGCTAGTTTCGCTATTTGTAGAGCTACTTGGCAAATTGTCTAGAGCTTGGAGTCTTGCTACGTGAAGGGGTAAATGACTTTCATCTGCTTCAGCCAAAGAGTTGTACAACTTTCTAGATTCCTCCGAATCTAACTTGGATAACCAGTTTATCTTTATGTCACGAAGTTGCTCCTGCATCTCCTCTAGTTTAGATTTGCTGGAATCTTTGGCAGAGGAAGATGGAGTCTTGATTTTACCCTGAGGTTCAGGAATCACCACCTTCAATGGATAACTACATAGTTTCTTTCCAACCTCATCTTTAGTAACTGTCAGGCTCCCTTGAAGATATAAGCTTGAAGAACCTGGCAGATTCTTCAAATTCCTACAAAATTAATTAAAACGGAAAGTCAAAACACTCAATTGTGTGAAGAGGACTTAACATTTTGAGAATTGAAAGTCTCTATGCTGGCATTACTTGTCAGTTATTGCAGCAGAAAGGAACATATTAGTAGACGTCTCGCGCTTCAACACGATCGACCAGCCCGATGCCTTTTTCGACGGCTTAAAGTCCTGCAATTCGTATTGCGTCTGGAAGATGTCCAGAGCAATACTTGATGGAAGCTTCATAGATATCAGGACAGGTAAGCTTGGCACTTGGCTATCGCCACTCCATGTTGCTCCAGCGCTGTTTCCATTACCACCTGTATTGCTTGTTATAAAACGTTCTAGAGCGTCTCGCTTCTCATGTCGAACTTGAAGTCGCACATAATATTCACCTTTCTCTAATTTCACATTCCACTAAAATTAAATTCAGAATTGTTATTTCCGGATTCAATTCATAAAATAAAATTAGATTACGAAAAAATGTTTAGAAAATTATACCTTTGTTGGATAAGCATCCCCACAATGAATGTATCGCTTGTTGGAGTCAAACAACATCCATAACTGCGACTCGTACTCGCTTTCGTACAAAGTATCGCTTAGGAGGGAGCTGTTACAAATAATTATAAAAATCCCAGTAAGTAAATATTAATGACAAATAACAGTAAGGTTGAATAAAGCACGTTTTCAGATATTTTACCAGTTGATGTTAACTTCCGAAGGTTTGGACAAGTTGAAGCTGTACGTGTTTTGCAGCTCATAGATAATCCGGCCGTTTGGAATTGTATCTCGTGGATCAGTCAAAGCAACGATTTTACTGTCTGAGGGCCGCAATAGTGCCACTTGGTATTTCAGACTGGCTGATGGCTGAACTTCTTCCGTTCCAAACGAATTCTGAACTACCAGCTTTTGGAAAGAATCTCCGGCAGAGAAACAAACATCAGGCCTGTTTAGCGATAAACTCCTGAATGTTATGTTGGCATTCAAAGCTGCCGGTTCGGGTGGTTCACACCACCAACGTCCGACAACTATTTCCATCACTTTGTTTTCCTGCAAACAAACAATAAGTTGCATGAGGGGTTGACATCAAACTTAATTTATCAATCTTTGAATATTTTATATATATCTAAGTTTAATTACTCACCGTCACCCTAAATGGGATGTTGGTTTCCTCTAGGGGGTTCAATGTTATCATTTTGTAAAATTCTTCCGACTTGCAGGAAAGACCAGCATTGACAGTCATTGCGTGTATAACAAATCGTGCACTGGCATTCGAGCAAGTGTCCAGGGTCGTTTGTGAACTTCCAGTCATTTTCAGGTTTAGATCTAGAAAACAAAATAGAATTTAAATATGTACTTCTAAGTAAGTATTATATTTTTTAGTTTGTGAACTCACTTGCCCACGTCGCCCCTTTAGGAATTTGTAGAAAATAACGCTTCAAAAATCCTGGTTCGTACTTGACACTCGGAAGCTCAACTACTGGCCGGCAAAGCGAATTTGTGACGGGGTTTAGAGGACGCACAACAGTCACGGCGACATTGAAGATGGGACCTCGTTCAATGTCATTTACATCATAAGCTTGGATGCTACATCAATTAACATTTGAAGTCATTACTAAATTTGATTGGCACATATAATAATCCATATAAATATAAATGTTATAAAAATCTTACCTAGCATAATGCTCGCCAAATGGGAGTCCTTCCGGATCAACTTTGACATTGAAGGATCGCTGAAGATTAGCCAAATCAAAGTACTTGGGAACATGAACCCAAAGAGCTGTGCTTATTAGACAAAGGTTTAGACGGAAATCTATTTTTTCCTGGGGCTCTGCAATAATTCCAATAACAATTATACTTTTTAGTTTAGATATTGAATTAAATAAATACTTAAGCCATTTAGTTATTCTTCATCATTTTTAAAATACTTACCTATTTGATCTTCGTTGAGAAATACAGGCTCGACGTAAATAGTATATTCCTTCGGCTTGTCGATAACTGGCTCACGAAGATAGATCCCTTTCATTGGCCATCCAAACCCACTACCAGAGGCAGCGTTTACGGTCACATGGAATCGAACGTTTCTCTCTGGCAGGGTGGATAACTTTTCCAAGGCATCAAATGCCTTTTCAACCTGGATAGAAAGTCATGCTTAAGTAATTTATTTTTCCCAAGCACAGGTCTCACATGCTTTGACTATGTATACATGCAATATATTTTACCTGCGCCAAACCATGTCCTTGTGCAAAGGCCTCGACATTATACAATTTCGTTGCAGTATTTTCCAATGCTTTCTTAACACTGTACGGCGTCCAAACGAATCCTTTCGCCATTGCTCCGCTAATCATGAGGGAGACACAACCACAAACGTGTGGAGCAGCCATGCTTGTGCCTTTAAAAAGAGAAACGGTCAAAATCAATTAAGATAGTCATTTCTTCCTTCTCAGTTCTCTGAATTGAATATCATTCGGAAACCATACCATTCATAAGTTGAGCGCTTCTCAAAGTAAAGTTGGGAACACTGGTTATGGCAGCCCCAGGTGCGCAGACACTCACTCCCAAGTCTCCGTCTAGAGTAGGGCCTCGGGAGGACCAGGTATACGGCATTCCAGGAAGTTTCTCACGGAGTGAATATTCCGCAGCCATCATCTCAGGAGAGACATAGGCCCCAACTCCAATTACATTACTGGCCGAGATCCACGGCGGAGTTCCTACAGTAGATAAGGCAGGACCATGATTTCCAGCAGAGACAACCCACGTCACTCCATGCTTGTCAATGACTTCCTTCATTAATTCTCCAAGTCTACCGGACGCACTCCAGTGGGCGTGCTCTCCATAAGACATGTTGATTACGTTTATCCTACGAGCATTTTGCATTACATACGCCATGGCTCGAACTAAAGCGGTACCCGTCTCCATTGAATTTAATCTGGCATCGCCAATAGTGAAAGATATTATTTGAGCCCCGGGAGCTATACCATTCAGGTCTGGATTTTCCGGAAAATTTCCTGCCATAAAAATTGGTTTGCATTATTTAGTTGACATAATGTTTATACTTCAGTAATAGAAATATTTATTTATTACCTGCAGCGATGGATGAAACATGCGTTCCGTGGCTGCCACACATTCCCACAATCTCGAGTTTATTACCGGAATCCCAAACATTAACACTAATGTTCATTTGGTCTACTTTAGTCAGCGGAGCAAAGTCCTGATTGTTTTTGAATTCGCCCAAGACGAGACCATTGGAAAGATCTCCGTCAGGGGACAAGCAAACTTTCCATTCTGTTCCAGTGTTCCAAACCAAGCAATCCAACAAAGGTCCATAGTCTTTGTATTTCTTATCAAATGATTGTGCAATCTGTAATAATTTAAATAAGTTAAAATTCTTTTGTAATTCGAGTCTCCCAACAATTTAGACTTGAAGTAACTTCTAAGTTAAATTCGATCAGTTCTAGTTCTGACCTCCATCTGCGCCTCTAATTCCTCCTTCTGTAATTTTTCTAGTTGTGTTAATGAATCTACAGGTTTATTTCCACCGCTACTTAGTTCCTTCGCAATTTTCTTGCTAAGGTCAGCTAAAAGACCACGGTGAGGTTGATCCCAATGAGCTTCTTTCCTCTTTGCTTCTGTTCGTTCTTTCACTTTCTGAGGATATAGTTCGTAAACAGGCTTTATCCCTACATGATATTCGCCGGAGGGATTAACCCAAGTTGTAGGAATCTAAAATGACGATGAATTAAAATTATTAATTCATAATCCTGGGAAAACGTTCATCAGTATTAAAACCTATGCTTACTTTCAGCTTTCTTCCACTCAGTCCTACTATGCATCCTTCTTCGGAGGCTTTAAGTACTGCTGAAGTATCCACATCACCAGCCCCACTGCAATCATAACGTTCAATGACCTTTGGGAGTCCTGTTGAAGTGATCTATAAAGAATCGTAATTCAATAAAATAACTGGAGTAGAGATTAACCCAGAGATTAACATAATATTGCATTAGTAGTACCCTTAGGCCAGGTGCGCCGGGGTCGACCCCAGAATCGAAAATAGCAATGATAGTTCCTCGTCCATCGAATTCTGGATTTTTTGTTAAAAACGTTGGAACGCCTGTCTCCTTCTTGGGACACAGTGAAATGGAAGGAAATTCGGTTTTCGCATTAGCTGGATCAATCATCTTGCTACTTGTATGTTGACGAGAGAGCACGGTCTCAATAATTTTTTGGGTTTCCTTCTCACTAGTTATATTTTCAGGTATCCCTGGTATTTCAACAATTAGTTTGTGACTGATTCTTCGAACAATTGAGTAGTGAAATGTCAAACGGTGACTGGTTTTAATAAAACTTGATAAGACT
The DNA here is from genome assembly GCA_036850885.1 of Lepidocyrtinus dapeste. Classification (NCBI taxonomy): domain Eukaryota; kingdom Metazoa; phylum Arthropoda; class Collembola; order Entomobryomorpha; family Entomobryidae; genus Lepidocyrtinus; species Lepidocyrtinus dapeste. The sequence goes on from JAANSQ010000021.1 coordinate 43,731, forward strand.
GATTTTACAGCGGTGCCCGTTCCTAATGTTCGGATCACCGTATTATAATGAGAGGGGGACAGCTTGACGCTTAATTATACCCCTAGCAGCTGGTATATGTTAATGCCTTCCCAGTCAATGTTCAACTTTGTTTATCAACGCAAATAAATGACACCTCACCGTCACCACCTCACTCCCGCAAACCCATTTAGGATTCTCAACGGAAAACTGTAAAACAAATACCAAATTTTTAAATCAAAAGTGTCACAATCAGCGCTTTTCGAAAGTTTGTTGACGTCACCTGACACCAAGAACTTACCAGATCCAAAGTTCGACACCCTACAGTCCTTGCTTGAAAAGGAATAGAATTTTGTTAAAAAATCAACTACAAATTTTGATGCAATTCAACTTAAAAGTTATTGGTGAATTTTGATTAAAAAAATTAGTGTTAACTACTATTAAATTTGTAATGCACCCAATCTTAATTTCTTGTTATTGCATTTGTTTGAAACCAAATCAACTGTTCGTTCTTTTACATTTCTTCAATTTTCTTGTTTGTCACTCTCTCAAAGTCTATCATGGTATTGTTGTGAAAGAGTATCCATACGACAAATATGACTTTACATTTTACATTGATACACCTTTTTCATCTCAAAAAGGAAAGTTTTCCCTACTTCTTATACTCCGAAAGCCATCCCGTCACTCAGACTTTAGACACACGGCGACACATAAATTGCAACATATAACACAAGCAGCCTAAAATATTATCTGAATGAAACAATGAAGTTTTTGACCTGCCTACATAATGTACATTTAGCATTAGCAATTGGCATATCGATGAATCTCGCGTTGTATCCTGGTATTGCTTTTGCAACATTCTGTGAAAACCAGATGGTATCACTTTGCCCCTATCTCTGCTTGTTTCACATACGAAGTTTGATATTCTGTGAGAAAAACACCAAGTCATTCACCTTCACTGGGTGTTTTTTGTTATCGTTCGTGTGTAAGCAAAAGAAAGTTTCAAAACAATCAAGACAAGCAGTGATTAAAGCGAAAGGCCAAGTTTCAAGTTTGAATCATTTTATTTGTTGACTACAATTTAAAAAATATTTGAAGGGAACTTTATAATAAGAAAATGGAAATGGAAGTTGATGAGCCAAACGCAAAACAAGAGAACCGGAACGCCCTTTTCGTTTGTTGTTTGTCTAAGAAAGGGGGATTGAAAAAGAGGAAAATACAGTTGGAGAACTTTGATGGGCTCTCTTTGGATGTATTGAAAAATGCTGTTACCCAAGAACTTAATCAGTGGGAATGGGCGGACGCTAATGAGAAGCCAACAGATATTGGTATGTCAGGAATGAAAAATGAATACTATACACTTTATGAGTTGGTGGATGACTTATGAATTAACTAATTAATGGGAATGCTTTTATTGCTGACACTTTTTTCATTAGACATTTTGCACTGCAGTAGAGTGTTGGCGAGTGATGAGGACGTGAAGAAAGTCGGACCTTTGTCTGTTGTCACTGTGATCATTAGGAGTAATCTGAATTCTGAAAAAGAGAAACACATGTCAGAGAAGTAAACAAAAATAGCCCTATCCCTCTATCTATTTATATCAAAAAATAACTTCTTAATGAAAGACTACTCACACTAACCCAAAAAATTAATACCTAAAGGAAACAAAAATTATACACTGCGGAATATGCGTCAACTCCAGGCATTCATGAACATCTGCGCTCATGCTCATTGGCATTGAAGACGGCTTTTCTCAACTCAAAGTTCATTCCGATGATCGAGGTTAGCATAAATATATTATTGATTTTTTTAAGTTGACCTATTAATAATTTTCATTGTCTTTTGTCCGTCATTAGAATCTGGGAGATTCAGAGATGCTAGAAAATATCTTTGCTATAGTTCCGGAGCTGGAGCACGATCCGATTGGAATCGGTTTGATTCAGGATCCGTCGCTGATTTACCATTTGTCCGATCCTGAGTCTTTGAAAAAGTAAAAAAAAAAAGATTTTTTTTTAATTTTAAAATTTTTATGTTCCACCTTTTTTCCATTTCATTAATTTTATAAAATCTAATTAGGTTAGCGAATACCAGACCTTGGGTCATTGAAGCTTTCAACTTTATAACTGCATCCATTCACCAGGAGAAAGGTGGACCGCCGCAAGGAATACCCGCTCATCTCTTCAATGCAGGGATATTTGATGGAGACGGAGAAGACGAATCAATGGAAGAAGACGATGATGGCAATTCTCCTGACCCATCTCCAAGGGGATCTGCGGGGGCTCGCATCACTCGCGAGCAGTTAGCCTCCGCTTTAAGTGCACTGGGTGGTGGTGGAGCAGTTCTATCCAGCTCGAACGCGTTTGGAGGACTACTTCAATCTAGCTCTCACGTAGCCCCGACACCAGTCGCCATAAGACCTCAGCAACCTTCCGCTCCCAATCCTGCCGCCAATATCCAAAACTTAATGAATTCCTTGGCTGGTGCTGGTGGTGCAGCACCGGGGCAACCGTTAAACAGTGACGTGGTCGCACGAGCCGTTACTGATGCGTTACGACGTCTCACCCCTGAACAAAGAGCAGATCAGTTGAATGCCATTCGGAACTTTGCTTCTCAATTGCAACAGTCAACAGCGGGGTCGTCTGCGTCTCTTCCGTCGCAGCAAGCTTCCGCCACAACAACCGGTACAGGACCACCAGTTTTTTCCGTGCCACCTCAACCTCAAACTCCAGCCCAACAGTACCAATCCCAACTGAGGCAAATGCGGGATTTAGGAATTACTGATGAAAGACTGAGTATTTTGGCTTTACGTGTGAGTGAAGGTGATGTCAACACCGCTGCTGAGTTAATCTTTTCAGGGTGGCAAGGGGAAGGGTCTGACCCTATGTAGTTTTTATGCCGTACTATTTGATTCGCAGAGTATTTGCTCCCGCTTCTTCGTTTACCAGCAACAAGGTTTCGTACTTCATTTAAACAGATATGATTATGTATGTATCAAGTATCCCATACCCCATTTATCTTTTTATGTAGCTTAGAACAATAACAGTATGATGCATCATTATAATATAGTGCTAAATTTCCAAAAAATTGATTTGTTATATTGAAAAAAATAAACGAAATATTTGTATTCAAGTTCAAGGTTCCCTAAGATCATCTACATATATATACTAAACATTTAGATGCTAATTTATCGTATCCAGTCAAAATTTTTGCATTAAGTATCGTTTAATATCTCAGTATGATAACAACCAGAAACCAAGAGATAGACTTTAAGCTAATCTATAAACTTGTTAAAATTATGGGAGGGGCTGGATTTAGATGATTTCATTGGCCGAATTGATCATGAGCGAGACCTAAGCATAGATGATTCAATTGAGACTTAATTGACGCATCTTTCCCATCTTTCAGAACAAAAGTTAAAATATTTTTGACAATACTAAAAGCCCCTGTAAAAACACGAATTGAACGGCATTTTGAAAGGATGACACATAAATAAATCAAATGACCACTTTAAAAAAGAGGAGGTAGTAATTGGTTGAAATGCCCTTTAAGGTCAGGTGATGACTGCTGCGTCAACCCATGCATCGACTTCGCTGTTGATGACATTAAAATTGCTAAAGTCTAACTCATTTTCAAATTCTAATTGTGAGCCAATATAAATCAATTCCAGTGAAATAATTTTGAAAAAATCAGTTGTGCTATGATCATGAATTTGAGTTTACACGTTTTCAGATATGAACAAAGAGTCCTGGTTGGTAGAGTAGAAAAAAGGCTTAAGAAAATTTCATAAGCTCATAAACAGCATCATCAGTTTTGTATCTTGAGTTTTCTGCAAAGAAGTTCTCGATATGCCTAGTCCATTACAGCAGAAGTTTACCAAGAGTAAATTAAATGAAAAGGAAAAAGCATGCTATGACTCTTATTCCACTTCTCCATCCACTGTAATTTCTAAATCTGCTGACTTGACTCACGACGATCGGCTCACCTGCTCTGTCGTCAATGCTCAGCTGAACATGAGGCATATTGTCTAGTGAAGGACGAACCAAAAGTAAAAGTATATTAGGCAAGACTCTACAACCGGCTTAAACTCAAACCATTTAAAAATTTACATTAATTCGTTCGTGCAAGTTACAATCTTGGAAGGCTTCTAAAAAATAAAAAAATTAATATGGAGCTCATTCCAGCTGTACAGAAATATCATTGGGGAAAGCCGGGGAAAAGTAGTATGGTAGCGAGTCTATATGGCGCAGCGTTAGAATCTAGTGGTACCACGGACACTGTCATAGATCATAATAGCCCATATGCGGAATTATGGATTGGAACTCATCCTAACGGACCATCCATACTAAAATCATCGAGTCAACCGTTACTCCATTATATAAAAGAAAATCCAACAGTGATTGGGGAAAAAGTGAAAGCAAAGTTGGGCGAGGATGATTTGCCTTTTTTACTTAAAGTGCTGTCGGTCAATACCGCATTGTCTATTCAAGCCCATCCAGATAAAGCTTCTGCGAAAATTCTCCATAAAGAACGTCCCGATTTGTACAAGGATTCCAATCACAAGCCGGAAATGGCGATAGCGCTCACCCCTTTTGAGATGCTCTGTGGTTTTAAGGCTATGGACGAAATTGTCGAATGTTTGCAAGGTATTAATTTACTACTAAATATATTATGTGTTACTCGTTCGTAAATTCAAAACAAATTACACTTTTTAGGCATACCGGAGCTTAGGGAAATTATTGGTGACGAGATTGTCAACCAGCTGGCTGAGGAAAAGGATAAAGGAAGCTTACAAAAGGCATACACTAGATTAATGGAAAGTCCTGAGGGATTAGTTACGGATAATTTGAATCGGTTAATGAAACGTCTCTCCTCATTGGGTACGAACAATTTACATTTTAATGACTCTGGAGAAATTCCCAGTTGCATAGAAACAAAATGCTTGTCAATTCACAGAGGCAAAGGAAGCTAAAAAATTGAAAGCTGATTTATTACAAAAACTCAACGAACAATATCCTGGAGATGTCGGACTTCTCTCTACATTTTTCCTGCAACACTTTGTCCTCAAACCCGGTGAAGCTGTCTTCTTACCTGCTAATGAACCTCATGCATATATTTTTGGGGGTAAATAAGCAAAAAAATATCATTATTTTAGCGAAAACATAACTGCCACTCAAACCAAAAAATACAGAAAATACTCATGACTCATTCATCATGACTCGCTTGCTGGTAATTTATCTAGATTGTGTAGAATGTATGGCTGCCTCGGATAATGTTGTGCGGGCAGGACTAACTCCTAAATTTAAGGATGTGAAAACTCTCTGCAATATGCTAACGTACGAGGCTGGTAAAGAATGGATTATAGAAGGAAAGCCTTGTGCAGATGGCAAAGGACTGGAGTATAATCCTCCCGTGGACGAATTTGCGGTTACAAAATATGAGGTAAGACTACTTTTTCTTGTCTTGACTTGGTTTCCATGTCTGTCAGATATTTTATATGATTTGTGTCTGATCCTTGACATTTTCAGAGCGATGTAGAGTTTGTAACTAAGCCACAAAGAGAGTCATGCTCCGTAATTCTCTGTGTCCAAGGCAAGGGCTCGGGAGAATTTGCTGATGGGAAATTGAACCTTTCACCAGGTAGCGTAATATTTTTGCCATGCAATGCCAATTCCAATGGTGTCAGAATCATACCTGAAGATGGTACCGGTACGATGCTCCTCTTTGAGGCTTTCTCCACTCCAAACTAAAATGGCATTAAAATATTACCAATTTTTCCCATAACGAAGACTATGAAAATTTGAACCATTGAAAAAGCTAGTTTTCTATAAATAAACAAGGAAATTATATGCATTCTAATGTAGACTGATTTTGTCAAAGACGCAACATGAGAAACAATAAAAATTATTAAAATGTCGTAAGATTTAGCAATACTTGCTAGTCGCATATTTTCTAAATTACAGTAATTAAACCACATCTCATTATTTTTTATGACGTATATCACACAAAATAGCAAACGAGAAAGTTTCTTTTCTCTTTTGCTTACTTTTCGCAGTACCATTAGCATTACCGTTTACTTTCCATTTGACGGAAAGCACATGCATTCATGTCAAAAACTCATTAATATGAAAATAATGATGAAGACCAAGATTGGTTTATAATGATCAATATCAAAGAAGCAACTGTACTGCGGTCAAAGAATTTGCTTCTGTTGGTGAGAAAGCAATATTTCCAGAAGCAACTACCCAAAAATCTAAAAAAAAGTATCCGTATATAAACAATGTTGCGCATCGTTTACGTTACACGGGCCTTATTCACACAAACACAATCAGTCAAACTCAAAGCGAAAGAAAACTATACAAATAATACTCGAAAAAATGCCGTATTACTTTCTCCAGATCATATTGACCAAACAAAATTGAACGCACATTGGTTTCATTACATTCAGTTATGATGGATATGATGGCAGGACTTTATGCGTGTATCTATTTATATGTGCCTATATGACTTTTGGTTTGCTTGTATCCATACATAAATAAATTGCTAGCATTTCCACTCTGAATTTTGTTTCTAGCTCGAACATAACCCCAAGTTTGCCAAAGTTTGCACAATTTCTCTTTGTCACGATTTCAATATCATCTTATATTTATTCGGGTACTGAGCTAAAGCCAAGTTTGGCATTCATTTATTATCCCACACGCCTCGAAATACACCTAATCAAAGTAGGACGTGAGCAATCGGAATTTGAACTTTTTTGTCCTATGGTCTTGGCGAGAAAATTTGTTAAAGTACCTACTTCACATTTATCGTTCCAATAGAAAGTATTTTACATGCAATGCATGGACAAGATAATCAAAAGCAAATACTACTTGAGGAATAAATATCCATTTATTTAATTGAAATCGGTGAAAAGTTTCTGCACAATTTTGCTAACGAAATGGACAAAGAAAATGAAGTTGCCAGCAACTCGATCAAGCTTGAGGAGGACGAGACTGTCCAGAAGAGTAATAACCATAATGATGACGGGAAAGTTAACGAGGAACATGAGGAACAACCACTCTACTTCAACAAAACTGGCAAACCACAATTTGGAGTGACAGCTCCTACTGCATTTGTAGTAAGCTACCCGTATCCTCCATTGCCCTCAAATTTAGGGAAAAACAGAGTACTCCGTCCGCAAGATGAGCAATCTAAGGATAGCATGCAGGAGGGAATCATTGAAGCTGAAAAGGCTTTTGAGAAAGAAGCCATGCCCCTACCCAGTTTATCTAAAGTGCAAGGGTCTCCTCTTAAGAAAGTGCTCATCCCGGAAATAGAACTTGCTATTTATTGGGATCGACATGCATTCGAATTTCGCCCGTTTGGTGAGGTCGTGGATAAAAGTGCTGAATCATCTGAAGGCAAGGGGAATAATAATGGAGGAAATTCGAGCATAAGACGAAGTAAATCTGAAATAAATTTAGCGTCCCAGGTTGGTGAAATCATACAAGAAGATAAGCGTAACAATGTAAGTAGGCGATCTTCTGCATCTGCCGCCTCCAAAAGTTTACGTGCGTCATCATCCAGCTTATCAGCGACTTCTTCAGTTAAAAACTTTTCACAGGAGAGAGAAAGAAAGATGCAAACATCAAGAGACAATCATCATGTCCTAGAACATTCCTCCACACCTTCAATAGTTGGCAATGGATCTACTAATCGCCGAAACTCCATAGCAAGTTCAAATAGTGAAAAAGATACTGTTCGACAAAGTCACGATGAGAGAGCGAGCATCCTTGGAAAACAGCCAAGTCAGGGAATGTCAATGACGGGAAGTGAAAGAAGAAAGTTTGAGGATATAAAACACTTTCGCCAAAATAGTGCTGAAAAGTCTCAAGGTGACGAGGGATCTATGGTAACCTCCCGTCCTAAAGTCAAAAGGTCAAATGAGCAGTTACAACAAATGGAAGCCTTGAAAAAATCTGCTGGAATTCAAGTGACACTTGAAGATGTTAAAACTGCTGCATTAAAGTCTACTTATCTTTGCCCTTTACATGGTCAGTATCAGAAAGGAATACAGAGGAGAGACAAAAGTGGTTTCCGAACAGATATGAGATCGTCATCATCAGTCGCTAATACTCACACAAATTGCAGTCGTGCTTTAAAGGGAGTACCATCACGTACCAAAATGATCAAATCCGCTGAAACTCAAACCGATGAGGATGAAGCATCTTTTAACCCAAGTGCAAAAATGCAGTCGAAACGTTCAAAAACAGCGGTTCATGCTAGAAATCTGAATAGTAAACTTAAAGATATTATGGCATCAGAGTATCACGGGAGCTTTAGAGATCCTTACAAAATTGCAGATTCGGAGAAGCGTCATCTGAGAAATAAAATATTAAACTATTGTTTCACCAAGCATTCAATATTTTAACTGACTAATTATGTTCCAACTGTATCAAAATTGCAATGTAATGTTTGACATTCAGCCTTAGTCACTTTTAGCCAGATCGAAATAAAAAATCGTCACTAGAATGATAAATTATGAATATTATGATGTCACGTATGAGATTATGTATACTTCTTCTAGTATTTGTACCATTTCATAATAAATGCTAGGAACAAAAAGTTTTTTCTCTGTTTTTTATCTTATTTTCATGGCCTTGCGGATGTTTTCTTAATGTCAAAACTTATTCTAAGTGCCTACTTGTCTTCCACAGATTTCCAGAGAAGTCTTACATAAATAGGTCATACCGACATTAAACGTGCATGTGAAATCTGCCGAACGCAACGTGATCAAATAGCCATGATGAAAATAACATTTGGCATCTTCTCTAACGGTGCTTCAAACGGAAGAGAATAACGGATTATTATAACTTTTCGTCTCGCAATCAATCACCAAAATTTACATAAGTATTGCGCGATCCATCAGATAAGCTTGAGTTGTACCAGTAACATTGATTCCAAAACCTGATTTTCTTTTTTAAGATTCATTTTTGCGTGTGCATGACACAATTTTAGAATATTTAGAGAGATGATGAAACATGATTCGGTGAGATTGAGTAACATTATCACATTACAAATTTAAATCATATGCAGCTGAAATCTGAAAATATTGTATAAAGCTAACACGTATTGTTTCATGTGTGACATAATTTTATAGAAAAACTAAGCAGAATTATCCAGTATTACTTATTACACATGCCATCATTATACAATTGATATTCGTTGAATGATGACGATATATCCTTAGAAAACAGTTGAAACCTTAAAGGAAATAAAATTTTTAGAAATAGTATCCTCCAAAAAAATCGCATTTCTTCATTTTCAGACGTTTCGTTGTTTGTTCTTTTTTACTCTGAATTTTAATCATTGTAGGTTTATAAATGAACTACCTAAAATAAAATCAGAAGCAAATTATTCTCTAACGAAAATTCAAATGCCTACTTACATTGTCATCGTAGGCATTCATCTTTTGGCATGAGGCACGCACGTTATAAGCTTTGCATGTAATAAAATGCACAAGTACTTATACAGCATGAATTTTTTTTATTGTGTACCATTTCAATTTCCCTTTTAGTCTGGGATATCAACTAAACAGTCTACATAGAAGATGCAGTTGGTGAGAACAATTCACACGTTATGGTCATAAAGAAAGGCAGCAGCGTGTAGCGTAGCGTCTGAATGAATGAATTTTACTACTTGAGTGCGTCTTATTCTCCGTCTGGTTTTTTATATTAAAGAGCTTCATCATTTTTTTTCATAGGGATGAAAGCAAGTTTTTCTTCTGTTTCAACTCATTTAACGATGATCTACCCATAAAAAGAATGTAAAATAGACAGCGAGACGCGCAGCCTTTTTCACGTACATTAAAAAGCTCAAGCTGAAATAAAAAAGATTGAATGCAAAAAAAACGAAGAAGTGAAAAAAACCAGTAAACAATGATTAGAGGTAGAATAACAAAAGAAAAATTAAAAGTTGTACCTTACATTTTAAGGAGGATACCTACATAGCTGAAACGCATACCCTTAGCTTTGACTTTAATGATAAGACTAGAGGATTATGGCGAGGCAAGGAGGAGACCCATTTTGCAGTGAATCTTGTTAGACCACAATATAAGCTACATGCATGCTTTTGCTTTTTATACGCTCGCATCGCAAATTACGCTTTTTTCGTCTCGGCAAAAACTTTCTCTGATGGCCTACTGTCCTACCTTTCTTCCTTATAAATATTTTCAAGATACTCTCGTGCAGTGATAACGATAAGCTGAACATGTTGAATTTTTATAAGAGTAGGTACGTACAGTATATTGTTGTACGTAAACATAAATCATGTATACCGCTTTTCAAACTTGCACTTGACGCTGATACTATAGGGATGTTCAAGCCCACTAAAATTTGCAGCACCTTATTATTATATCTAAACCTAAACAAGTCATATTGAAGGGTTCTTGCTAACGCTTTATACGCAGAAAGAGATTTATAAATTATGATATTAAAAATTCAGTCTTTTGCTATAACTATAAGATCTGTTAATATATTTTAGGTACGTCTAATCTTTTATGTTGTGATTCTATAATGTTCACCTGTGATTCATAGTTCTATGTTCTATTCAATGTTCTACGTCTCAGCACTATAATTATTAGCTTTGAGGATCTTTTAAATTTTTTAACGACTACGTTAATGATAGAAGCAAGTTTTATACTGCAAAGTGTAATAGGTTTATTTCTAAACACTTGAGGCGTACATAAACGTCATCAATCCCAACAAATTTCTGTTTGTGAGAGGTCTATGTACATGTAAATTATTTGCGCAGCCTATGACCAAATGTTAAGGTCAAGTTATTTTCTGAATACGCACGTAATACAGCTGCAGTGAAAATATAGTACAGGTTGAGTCTGAATGTCAATGTCAATGCACTCGTCAACTTTTATATTGAAGAAGGTAAAGCGAGAAAAGAAGATAAAAGATCCAGCACCTAAAAAATTAATTAATTATTTTATGAATTAATGGCATAAATTAAAAAAAAAAAAGGTTTCGTGAAATCGGATTAGTTTTATAAACGAAATTCGACTGGATCATTGTCAGTTTTTTATTTGTAATCTTGTACGTCACATGATAACACTTGGAGAGACCTTAAACAACAATGTTGAATAACAGAAAATTCATAACTATTTAACGGATTTTTAGAAAACATCAAATCTAACATTCTTTCAAAAACTTAACAAAAAAGTCAAAACAAAAACAATATGCGAATAACAGTCAACTTAATTCAGCATACACAAATTGTACAACTGCGTAATAACAAATGCTCATGACACACTCGAGGAAAGAAGGAAATAAATAATAACGAGATAACAACTCATCAAAAACAAATATTCCTAATGGGAAAACAATAATAAATAAAAATTATGAATCTGAATGCACAAATTACAAGCATTGAAATTGCTCAAAATATTCACTAGATTACACCGTTTTTTTACCATAAAAAGTGACAGTACCGATAAAAGGACATTTGCTGGGTTTGGGTCTTGTAATGAAACGACAGGCCTAAAATAAATATCGTATATTTTGGAACTTTTCTCTAAACTCCCCACGTTACTGAATACGTTACAGTCAAAAGATCAAAATTTCCCAATCTTTTGATTCGATGCCTAAGATTGTGGTGAAGTACTAAAACCTACGAGGAGAATTCCGAATAAACTCCGTTCACGTAAATGATCATAAGATTAAAATAAATAAACAACGATAAACAGTTAGCTCTCTGTTTTGCTTTTTTCTTTTCATTGTAAAAAACCAGATATATATTTGACACTATCATACACTCCAAAAAGGCTCGTAAGAAGGTACTCTGGTAGTTGTAAAAGGTACTTTGGACACGATAGTCTAAAGACACATAAATATTGGAAGACCCGCTACCCAAATTTGAAGAACCTGTCGTTAGTTGAAAACTACGTAAGAGAATAAATAATTTAAACTAAAGATATATAATTTACACACTCACTAGCATACATTTCACAGAACCAGGAAAATTAAGAATGAGTCCAACATACATGGACTAACAATAACAGTACAGAGCAAGACAAAAAATGGTAAACGTTTTAAACGGTTTCAACAGTTATATACAAACCTCTAAACTATAGTTTCCTCCTACTCTTGTAACACTAACATAAATTAAAATTTTTACACTTTTAACCTTACAACGTAGTGTCTATTTCTATAAAACAAATGAGAAAAAAGAGAACCTCTCATGGAATCTATGTGATAAATGAATTGTGGTTTTATGTCGGTCCCCTAAACTATACGGATATTTAAAAGTATTGATCACAATCAGAAAAGTAGTTAATTTTCATGAACTTTACATAAAATACGATTGTAGTTTTGATAGAAAATTAGCTGATCTTTCGATTTAATAAAAATTATATATGTATATGATGTCGTTGTTTTGATTGTAAAATCAGGCTAAACCTAAATGTACTACATAAAATCCCAATGAAGAGACAAAGCAATTATAAATTTTTATAAAAAGTTTTCATTTTTTATGTAAGATTTCTTTAATTAAACTCATTAGTCCCTAGGTATTCTCTTGTGGATCTGAATGTGCTTGAGTAGGTGAGCCTTCTGGCGAAACGCCTTCCCGCATACGTCACATTTAAATGGCTTTTCGCCGGTGTGTGTTCTCAGGTGAACTTTGATGTTGGATTTGTTGAGAAAGCCCCGGTTGCAGACGGTACAGCGGTGGATCGGCTTCTCCTTTCCGCAAGGATCTAGTGGACTACCGATACCAGTTGAAGATGGCAGCTTGCTTGACTTCCTTTTAGTCTTCAAACCCATTTTTGGAGATGGCTGTGGTAAAGTAGAAAGAAGGAATAAACCGAAGGATTTATTTCATAGCATTGAAAGTTATGTACAAAGCGTACGAAAGATTAGAGTGCGGGCAAAATTTGCAAGTTTCTAACTAAAAAAACAAAAAGAGTTCACATGCAGCTTATCACTCCTCTGGCATGCGATTTTAAATCATATTTGAAATTGTAATTGTTGAAAATGTTTTGCTGAAGATTTTCTCTAGAGCTTGGAAAAATATCAATTAAAAGATCATATCAAAATATAACAAAACATAAGGTTTAGAATTTTTTAAGAATGTGAAATGAAGGCTTTGGGAAAAAATGAGCTCGTGGAGAGGGCATAAAACTGGCAGCAAATAAACGCTTAAACAATCTTTGTAAGAAATAAAATGCAGGCATACTGTAGTAGGAGAAACGTTGTTTATAATCCTCCAACTTAGTGATTTTGAAAAGGGGGTTCCATCATTTTGATCAAGATCATCATTGCTATGATAATCTTCGTCAGAGTCTTTAAGGGAACGTTGGTGAGATGCGTAAGCCTCCCAGAAGCGGTTAGCACTTACCTGGTCTGTAAGTCCAGGATTTGAAGGGTCATAAGTTGTTGTAGGGGAACCAAACGCGCTAAGGAAACTATTTGTGTCCGCATGATATCCACTGTTGGCTAGGGGGTTGTTGTTGTTGTTGCCGTTACTCAAAGTGGAAGCTGGATTGCTACCGTTTTTATTACTCAGCTTGTAGGACTTTCTGTATCTCCCCGAGCCACTTCCAGGGCCAACGGGGTTTCCCATCATTGATGATGTTACCACAGCTGGAGGTGAGACATGCGTGGTATGAGGTCGTTGGGCTACTTCCCCCGTGATTGGATCGATAAAAGGGGGCGAACCGGGGTCCAAAGTGTAAGGATCTACTTTTATTCCGAAGTGGGCGGTGGTTGACTCTGGAAGTTGGTTGGGGGATGTGCTTGGTCCGTTTGTGCTGACACGAAGTGGTCCTCCAGTGGGTGGAGCTTGTAATCTAAAAATCAAACTTACATACACGTCATGTACCCTAGTACAACAAGTGGTAAGGCGGGTGCAGATTATAGACATGCAGAAGGGGACAGGTTTGTAATTACAGAGACGAAAAGGAATAATTAGAACCAAAATTAAAAGGGTGAAATTAGAATAAAAAATTTGTTGCAGGCTTTTTTGAAGCACTGACTATAAGTTATTCAAAGTTTAGATTAACTAGTTTTATAAAACTAATATTTTCGCTACTAAACAGAGCTAAATATTTAGAAAATTGATTAGGGAAGGAAAAAAGTTTATTTAGAAACAAAAAGAGAAATTAAGAATCATCCCGGGTCATAGTTGACATAATTGGATAGACAAAGAAGATAAATAATATTTATAATATCATAAAATGTCATTCAGTGCTACAGGTATAAATTATTGTTTAATTCCCAAATTATCATTAAAAACCATGAGAAAAAAGTATCAGGACTAGTTTAACCTGGATTGAAGAATTGAAGTGGGCTGGAAATCCGAGTGCTTTAGGTCCTGTTGTCCGTATAGGGGAGGTGGTCCGCCGTTTGTGCTGGAACCTGAGAAATTGTCTGCTGCCAATAGTGTCTGCAGCGTACTCGCTGCAGAACTCCCATCAAGGAAATGTTGCTCTGCAGAAGTATGAATGGTCGCGTCTTGGTCCAAAATTATTGTCGCGGATGTGCCATTACTGCCACTTACGATGATTCTTCCATTCGTAGTGTTGCCGTTGCCCCCGTTATTACTGTTACTATTGGAATTTCCACCGTTTGTATTATTACTGGCACTGGAGTTGGATGTGGCTGATACATCATTAGTTTGTTGTTGGCATGCCGATTCAATCCATGCATCTAGTTCCGTCCAGGGATCGATTGTTGATGATGTGACTCCATTTTGATCTAACTCGATTCCTAAATTAGGCACGGTAGAATCAGCAATCGCGTTCCCAATCAGTGCGGCTATATCATCGATATCTGAGTTTAGTAAATATTCTGTCAGCTCTGATTTGATATTTGCTGGGACGGAGGTTGAGCTTGAAACAACGTCAAACAAGGAACTAGGGGAGCCAGCCAGGGGTGATCCGAAACTATTTCCTGGAGGAGAACTTCCGATACTGCTAGCACTTCCAGTACTACCTCCACCGGCTCCATGCCTTAGGGTATTTGTGGAATTACTGTGATGATGACTACCACCTGTTGTTGAAGTCAAATGATTCGGAGGAGAATTTACGGAGGAACCCATTTGTGGAAGATGTGGATCATTTTGTAAGGCAAGTTGTGAAGCAGCCGATCCATAGTCAAAAGGTGGTAATGGTTTTAGCTCCGCGAAACTATCACTACTCTGAACCATTATCAAGGCATCCAGTTCCACTCCAGTTTGTCCTGTAGGAGGGGATCCTGTCGGGAGTCCTTTGCACAAGAGGGAACCTCCCCCTCCGGATCCTCCTCCATTATTGTTTGTCGGAGGGAGAAGTAATGCTTCATCCGGAAACGTTGTAGTGGAGATCAAATCTTGACCTCCAAAGGGTCCACCCCATGGAGATCCGCTCAGTGCACATCCCGTTAACAATAGTGGATCCGCCAAATTAGACTCATTCAATTTCATAGTCGTTTAAAGATACCGAGTGGTATGCCAAAATTTTCACTAGCAACTCTCTCCTCGCTCGCCACTACATTCCAAATCCAATTTTACATGAAGTCTCTTCAGGAGGATGAGGTAGACTGTATTTAGTAAAACGTTCCAATGTCACAAGTCACTAGAAGCATTAGGGTCATTGCCCTCTAAACGTTTAAACCGCTTCGCAAAAGAACAAGTTTTTAAACTGTTTTGTAAAAGTTTATTTTTTTCACGAGATTTTATTATGTCCTCACAGATCATCGTCAAAGATCTAAGAAGCACATTATCCTTCCGTATTTTTCTTCAAATATTCCAAATATGTTTTTTTTAACGGTAGACAATTAGCAGATTTAAGAGTTTTTGTCCGATTCCTTTCACTATATCCGGTAGGATTCCTGCAATAAAGATTACCCAATACTTTTTAAACTTTTTTCCATGATTCTTCTGACTATTTTCTTTTACAAGACGCAACTTATGAATACAAAGTAAATTTGTAAGTTGAGCTTTCTTCTCAAGAACGTATAAAAGCATTCCGCTACTTCTAAAGAAACACTAACAATCCAGGTCTAGTTAACTGGCTTTGTATGAAACAATATAAGTTACTCAAGCGATTGTGATGCTTACTTAGGCTGTTTTGGATTATCGAGAAATAATCAGAAGCATGTCAAACAGTTCCTTGCGTATAAGCTATTGTAAAAGGTGGCAAATAGTAAAATGAACTTGAATATCGATATCCATGCATAATCTTAAAATTGGAGACATAGATAAGACAACCATTTATTAGATAAAAAGCAGAGACATAAATCTCCAGGACTGAGAACAATAAACATTCGTCACAAAAGACATTTTTTTTGAGAAGGTCCACCAGTCCACGTCATGTAAATAACAGGAATATTCCTTTAGCCTCTTTTAAATTACAAGAGGAAATGAGAAGATGCGAAATCAAGTCCAACATTGATAATTTTAATGATTAAAGTATACTCAATCAATCAATGATGTCAAGATTACTCTTAGACAATTTTATTTACTATAAAACTTCCATGAGTCATTCATAGGTTTATTAAAAAAAATAACTTCACTTTTACTTGCACCAAAATGCCATCGGCCTTAATTGTCGTAAACTATTAGAATCATTGTCCAGCCATGCCAGTGCAATGGCCCATTTTTTTGGCATAGTCTTTCTTTAATTGTCTGTCTTGTGAGACATAAATCACAGTAACCCAAAAAAAAAGAAGCTAACGAAAGTAGATTATATGATTATGAATCGTTGATGGTGTTACGTGCACAATAACCCAGTTCCAATTCATCTTCACTTAAAAATAAACCCGTTAAACTATTTCAGGCCGTCCCAGACTTTGACAAATCTACATTTTCAGTATTAAACATATTATACAGGTCAGCAGGACAAACAATCCAACCTAAATCCTTTCCTTGTCGTAATCAAAAGGTATTGTATAGTTTAGGGTAAGGACTGAGGATTAAGTAGGATCCCATAAACTCATTCTCGACTTTACTATTCAACTCAAAATGTCAGTAAAATGGATTATGCCTTTTAGTTTCGTTTGCATCTTCAGTCAAACATTCGTCATGACAAAACTGAAAAAAATGCATTAGAATATTGAGGTTCGAACCCTAAAAATCAAGATCATAAAGCTCGTCTAAATGCATTCAAAGTTGACCTAATATTGGCCATGGCCTGATCTTGCCTGGATAATGATATGACTTGATCAATATTTTTCTACAATTTTTATGCCTTTAAACTCTTCCATTTCGAGTGAAGTCACGGCTTTAACATGCATCGCATCCCTGCTCTAAACAACTGTCGAATTTAAAATGTCAAATGTGTTTTGATGTATCGTACAGATAACAAGAAATAGCGCATGCATAATACCCAATTTATGTAAATATGTCAAGAATTGCTTTTTCAAGTAACTGAATCCATATAAGTTTGGAGCTAAAGCTTGGATTGTGATATGAGGGGTAGATACTCAACCCTAATCTTTTTAACACACATATTGTCAGCTTCCTTACAACTTATTATTCAGCTGAAGACAAGGACGTTTAACGGTGCTTTATGCGTATACTAGGAATGACTCGAATCATAGTACATGTTTTCTTCCTCATTTTGGCTGCATTATTTGATATAAAATAACGAGAGCTATAGGTTTTTAAAATCTCTGGAAAAATAGTCCCCAGCTACTCTCATTTTTAGAAAAAAAATACCTGTAAAATTAATTTTTTCAATCTAAAAGCTGGTTTACTCTATCAATTTATCGTGTCCAGTAATTTTAAAATACTCCCAGAATGTTCCAATATTGAAGGAATTTTCGCAGTGTGGCAATGTTGCACATTTTCGTTCATGTGCACATTTTCATATTGTTTTTTATCTACATCTCATAAATCATATTCACTGCCAAGAGATAATACGATGAGCAAAAGGGATGTTTTTCAACTTATTATAATGACTAGCTGTGGGTACTATTATAATATGAATTCCTATCGCAACTGCTTTTACAAAGAAAGCAAGCAGAGCGGCACGATAAAGCTGATGATAGGGGTGTAGAAGCAGTGACCTAGATTTTCGCCTCCTTCACTTTCAGTTGAGTCGACACACACAAGCAAACGAAAAAAGCAGCGTGAGCAACAAAAATGCAACTCTTTCATTGTTAAATGTACACTCTTCCCTTAAAATACATTTCCTCTGGCTTTTTATGAGAATGTAACGTGATGATGTAGACGACGTTGGTCATTGTCATCACGAAGTTTAAGTGAAGGCCAATGTGCCGGCTGAAACGTGCTCATGCAAAATGAAAATGCAAATGTTCTCCGTTCTAAGTTTTTTAAGCTATTTCCTCATTTGTTTACCCTTTAAACGAAAACTAGGAACATATAGTCCATGTTAAAACATCCATCAAATAAATTTTTATGGTTTGACTTATGTCATTTAGAGAGCCTTTTTATTGCATAAAGATTTTCGTGTCGCTTGATTACACCTGTCTCTGACTAATTTAAAAACTCAAACAGAACAATTTCCTATGGGAGCATCTTTTTTTATATTCCGATGATTTATAATGGATAAATATGGGTGTCAGACAAAGAGATTTTGTGCACTTGAGCCAAAGTGCGTAGAGCAACAGTAGGAAAAGGGTCCATGAGAAACCGGTAGTGGAAATATGATCCTTTCTTTCATTTACTTAGAAAGATAAGGGGTACAAACAATAATCTCGGGATGACCTACTAAACTAGAAGCAAATGGACCTTTTCCATGTCTATCACCCTGTGGGAATCACCTGTTGAACTAATTCTTTCGAGTGATTATTGCGAGTTGTTGTTGGGATAGGTTGAAAAAAATGAGGAAGTAAAATTATCTAACAAACATTCTATTTGAACTGATCGACATTTACACAAAGAAAGTCCTTAACCCGGTAACCCATTCTCAATAAACATACGTAATGCTCCAGGAAAAAAGGTAAAAAGGATCGAGTAAAAAGTTCAAGTGAGGAATGTTTCATTGCATGTTGCCCCTTTCTGAATCGTACTTTTCCATGTTTTGCCTATATTTTTACAATCAACACAAACAAATACCGGTTGCATGTTCTTCTCCTACAAGCCATTACCAACGCCCACTAAAACCACTCGTTTCAAATAAATTAAATTTGTCTTTTAACCCAGCTCGAACCTGATTATTCTGATCCATGAAACCAGATTAATTACGCTTCCCTAATAAACCAGATCAACTTAATAAGCACTAACCATCTCAAGTTTTATTCTTTAGATTGAGTAAAGCTATACTTGCTAGTCAAGAATTACAATTTGACATATGTGACACTTCCTCTGGGTTATTTCATTAATTCAAATTTATGTGCCCAGTGTCCATCTAAAGTACCTATTTTAAAGCATTCTGATTCAAGCAATGCTTTGACTAATTGAAAAAACTGGAGTAATCAACTTATCAGTATTGCTCAGCTAAAATTTTCCACCCGATATCCATGCAAAGTAACGAGCTAAGCGATGCTAATTGGAATGAAAGTTTCACCCTCTATAGATCAATTTTAATTGTGTAATTTTGAAATAACAATCAATTATAATTTTACAATCGATAACCATCATAACAGCTATATATCTCTTAGCCAATTAAAAAAATGCATTCCTCACTAAAAAGTAAAATATTTTTCGAAGCTAAAGTCGATCAGGTCAATTCACTTTTGTTTGGGGCTGCGAGTTACACGTTGTAAGCTATGCCCATGATAATGCTTTGCTATAAAACGTTATATGTTTTGCATCGTTGCAGCACGCACACCCCCAAGACTTGAAGCAACAGCTGAAACCAAGTCTGAAGATGAAAAAAACGATGTATCAAACAAAAACGAAGATGCTTCATGCATGCGGCAGTAACGCCAAAGAGCGATGATAAGTAGGCCATTGTGCCAGTTGGCGAAAATATATGAGCAGACTTGAATACTACCACGTTCATTTCTTTGCAGCTTTCTGCCTTTTTGTACAGTTTTGCCCTTAGCTAAACACGAAGGAAAACGAGGAATAATGCGGATTATAAAGGTAAGGCAAGGGATGAAGCGAGGAAGATACCGCAGAGACCACACCATCACCACCACTTCTTATCCTTTACCGAGCCTCTCAAGAGTTATAAAGACTGAAGAAACACTTCTCCTAAATCGAAACACTTCTTCGTGTGGAGAAAAGAAAATATATCGTTTTGAGCTATGCAAGTATGCATCTTTATGTTTGCTCATTCGCAATGATAGCTTAAGGGCTTCACTTGGCCAACGTCATCTTATCAAGCATAATTATAATCAGGCTTGAAAACACTAAAGAAATGGCATGCTCGAGGAAAGCTATCAAGATGCAAAACAAAGTCTTTCAAACAAAGACGTTTTCATGCAGGGACACAAATGCACGTTAAGTGCTAAACCAAACCACTTCTTTTTAAGGGATGAAACCAAAAGCTAAATTTTAAGTCTTATTTTCCCCAAGTAAAAACGAGGATTTACTTGATGCATTCTTTCACTCCATCTTAGCATGCAAATTGTAATGCGATGATATGATAAGGGTGTAACCTTTATGCAGGGGTGGTTTGCTGATATATGGAGCAGCTAAGCTAAGGCTGAAAAAGGACTAGCTGACTTTACCTCTTTTCAATTTTTTAAACTGTTTCTTCAAACTAATTTTTAAAACACGCTATACCAAATGAATTAGTCGATCACAATATAAATAAAGTGGTGCCCGAGGGCCTTGTTTTTTTAAAAGGAAACTTACGTAGTTATGACAACTTTTATTAATTTCCTATATATTTATCTCTAATATTGGTCGTCAGGTTTCCTTCTCGACTGTCAGGAACTTTATATTAAAACCGCATCCTGATTCTATATCTGATCTCCATGTTTTATCTTTTTCCAGCGGAACACCTCTTTAAACGAGTTAAAGTCTCCTTACTATTCTGTCTCAAATGTAGTTTCTGGCAAATGCTTCTTTAAATTATTTTGCATTGAACATTTGTAACATTTGTGGCAACCAGTTTTGTAAAGCTGATTTAGGAATATAACTGCGGCAACAAATTAGTCAGGAGACGATAAACCTGCACTAGTATTTTATTTTTACATCATCATAAAAAACCTCTATGTGCGCGTGTGCAAACCCATTCCCAAAATATCCTTCAAAATATATTTACTATATAAACTAGATTATTTTGTTAAAAAATACTCATATTTTTTAAATTTTCTAAACACGCACAAATATGATTTAGGCATATAGAGTCATTATTTATTAAATAAAAATTTGGCGTTATAAAGATTCTTTTAAAAAATGCAATACAATATTTCTAATTTATCAATCAATGTTATTTACGCGCATCAATTAGTTCGCGCTTGAGCTAAAAATAGATGGAGATAAGAAAAAAGATGATTTAAATCAGACCAATTATTTTGAATTTTTCAAGCTTCCATTACAAATTATTTTTATCTTTTAGATAAAGCTACTAGCAAATTTGCAACGCATCCAAGATATATCCTACTTGGAAGCAATTAGTGAGTACTTTAAGAACTCAACCTGAGCATGCGTGTAAGATTAACAACTTTGCTAATTTTTTATTCAATTATTCCCAACCTTTGCATTCTTCATTAATAAAAATATAATAAAAGTTAGAAGTGAATTCAAAAGGCGCATATTTGTATTATTTTATGCACCTAAACCAAGTCGTTGTAAAACACAGTAGCATCAATCGCACTAACAGGTAGTACGACACTACAAGATTCACCGTTAAAAAGTGCACTTTACTAAAGCATATTCATCAATAGTTTTTACAGATAGATGGTTTTATAGTCTCACTTCTGTTCCTACAACCTTATAATTTTAATTCGAAGAAACATATGCATCGCACATTATTTAGCGAAATTGGTGGTCCTTGCATTCAATTACATCCTGCCTTGTAGTGCGGCGTCTTCTTATTCTTTAAAGTGCAAAATAAAAAAATATTCTGAATGTAACCAACAATGCATATCTTACCCATTACTTTGCATATTGTGACTTTATTTAGCTTCTCCTCTTTTTCATTGTCAGTATTTCTTAACTGATCAAGTACATATTAGCTGTTTTAGTATCAACCACAGCCTTACCACCAACATAGAAACTCGTCATGCTTTTACTCACAAGTGGATCAATTCCTTTTTTAAAATCCTTACGATATCGCAGAGCACAAAGGCTTATCACAAGTCATAATTCGCGTACAGAAGCAACAGAATCTTCATACATTGTTGCATGGCTTTCAGCCAAATTTTATGTGCACTAACTCTTGCTTTTATTTACAATTCGTTTTCAATCTTTGAATTTTAAACGGTTAGTAATATATGTAAACCTGTACGCAGCAAGTAGGTACCTTACTTATCTTCCTTGCGTATGTCTGTTAAGCTAGAAGTAAAATACATTACAATTACAGCCATTGAAATTATATTCAAATATTTGCTCCATCAAATATTATTATTCTGATATTTTAAATACGAATCGTCTCCAAATGTCCAGATGTAGATATTATGATCACTTTAACTAAGAAACGATAAAATATCCATCCGCTTTGAATGTTTTTTACATTCCAGCGCACCTTGGGGTTAAACGAAACCATATTTTCAAGTTTAAATGAAAATTTGGACACTTCCTTGGTTGCAACTCACATTCAGCAAGCTTAGATTCAGAATTCTATCTCGAACATTCCAATTGAGTCGTTTTTGAAAATCCAATGTTTAAAGTTACGTAAAAATAATTAAGATGATTAAAAAATCGTTGAACTTTGACTTACAGAAATAAAATACTTGTTTTACCGGCAAAAGACAAAGTTTTAATGAACTTTAGAGAAATAGGTGAAGGAATCATTGTGACGATCTCAGTCTCATTATAATACCCAAACAATCGTGCTTGGGTTGAATAACATTTTATTACCCTATTTAAATTTGTTTTTTTTTCGACTTTTTGACTTGAGTCAGTTTGAGTGTTACTTTGAGTGTTAACATGTGTCAACACTCAATACAATGCCATTAGAATATCGGTTTGTCTGTAGTTTATAATCATTTTTTTATAATATAGATTTTTATCACATAATATTGCTCATTCAGATCAAAGTGAAAGAATCGGACATTATAATAGGTATCAAATAGAAAGTGTTTTAAATATTAACTGAGTCTTATTTGATAACTCAAAAAAAACTTAATAACATTCTCGCGATGTTGGTTCTATACCGAATCTTGTTTAGAAACTCATAGGTTAGTTGGAAAAGTTCGATTTTATTTCGTCACTTGGCATTACCTACATAGGAATGCATAGTCTTTTCAGTCATTGTCTTCTAAACGCGGTTCTACTGGAGTTCCTCAGCATTGGTTCTCTGTTTCTATTGTTATGAAAAAGCACATGGCTCTATAGCCACGCTTTATGCTTTGTGTACAGTTTATGGAAAAGTAAGCCAATGGAGAAAAAATAGCTAGGAGACGTTTTCATAAAACGGTGCATGGGAATGACCACCTGTGGCTTAATCCAAAGTTAAATGTTTGCCCTACCTGTATCAGATTTTTTGCGTTGCGGAAAATGAATTCTGATAGTCAATTGTATACCATATTCTTTACGAAATTAACATATTTAAGGCATACTTATTGAGATACGGTTCCTACCTGTCAAGTGTCAAGCAATGAGTAATCAGTTAGGCTCCAGTAAACACTCTAAAATCTGCTTTCCAGCGCACAAAGTCTAAGCAAGACAAAACTTCAATCCCGAATGTTGCATTTACATTAACAAATGGAATTAATTCGCACTCAGATAATGTAAGATCTGACTTTGAATCACTGTCACCCAATAATATTTTTCAGAAAATATGATTGAATCTTTGCTAAATTATTCTCTCTTTCCGTTTTGATTTCCGCAAGCTTTACACTTCTTTCACTATTCAATTCTTTTTAATCTTCATTATTTTCACTATACATGGTTCCTCCAGCTGAAACCTGGAGAATACGAGGCTTTTACACTGTCCCAAACATCAAACATTTAACACCGTTCTTCACAGAAAATGCAATTTTTTAATTTAGGAACACACTATATTTGATACACTTCCGGTTTTAGAATTCCATTAGTATCTCAAAACTTCCAGTATGTCCAGAGGTACGATCATTTCCTTATATTTTCTCCAGTTCCGGACTCACCCCAAGTGCACATTTCCTTTCATACTTTCATTTGCACAAGCACTGTTCGCGAAAAGTGTGTAATAAGCCCATGAAAAGTAAATGGGGCTAATCGCTATAATGGTAATGTAGAGCTTGTTCACGCAGACACATCAGAGAGGAAAAGCAGTATTTCAACAATGGTAAAATTTCACTCACACAACAATAACGTGTGTGTGTGCTCGATGGCAGGCCTAGATGAGAACTGACACACAATGCATTGGATTCAAAAAACTGTCCTAGATTCAAAGTGGGACAGGTGAATATCTAAGCTAAACCCTCAACTACCCTTGCCCTCTCGCTCGAACGCAGACAGAAAGCAGAGAGTAGTACCCATCAACGTCCTGATCAAAATCATCATCATCAACATAGACATCAAAAAAAAAACTTCACTGTTGCTTGAAAAACAAGGAGAAGACTCAACCAACAATGCATGCTTTATTACTCTATCGCTTCACAAAATGATATGCTTTTACTACAAACTGAGCAAATTGGGAATCGCGCAGTATTAGAACCAGTACCATCCTACACACATCATTCATAAGTATTAGAGCAACTTTGACTCGGCTTAAAGGCTATAAGGTAACTTAACTAACGTGCACCATCATCATCTCAACATCATCCTAATCCTGAAAAGTAACAAAAATGCTTTTGTGCAAGCAACAAAGCCCTTACCTTAAATTTTTTCATGAAATCTTTGCATCATATTTAGTCACTATTTACTCTCGTAGTCGTAGTGTTTATCATTTAACCGCCCGTTTCTCTTCATCTTTTGCATGTTTAAACGGATTTTTTTACGTGGGGTTGTTTGCATAGGAAAAAGTTTCATTTTTAAAGGAAGAAATGTAGGCACGCGGTATTCAATTTTTATCGCGCTTCCTTTTCTTATAAGCTTATAACTATCGCTGTTTTGTGGCAATTTTTTTTCAAAATGTATGATTTTGAATTTATCTTATGGAGATATATACAGAAACATGTATTCTGAATGAAACTAGAAGTAAATGTTAGTTTGTGTGGAGTCACCACATTTACCTTGTATTTAAACAAACAAAGGTAGTTTTTGACAAATTGCTTCTGTAAATGTATAGCTACTATAAACTCCGTACTAGAAAGATAACTTAACGTGTATAAGCGCGACAAAAATTTAAGAAGAGGTCATTACTTCAAGCTGTTAGGTTCAAATCTTAATTCACCTAAATAACTAACCGGTAAGTGAGTACCAATGTACTTGATCCTGTAATATTGCCACAACTGTACAAGATGTGACGACACCAATTTACGAGTCAAAGTAAATTGGGGAGGAAGCGTCTAACATCTCATAACGAGTCTTACGTTAGTTTCGAATATTAGTTGAGTAAGAAAGCCATCTCAACGACTGATCATTGAAAAGGTAATCGAACCATAGTAACAGATTTAATTAATACAACTCAACCATTTTACCATCTTTTCCCACTAATTCTTTTATGATCCTGGGATATTGGAAAACTTTGGAGTACAAAAGGTTTTGTCAACCAGTTTTCAGGTCGGTGCAAATATTTATGAAAACATCCCCGTAAATTCTTATTAGTCATCTTTTTTAAACTTAAATAATTAAGAACCGGATCTAGTATCGTAGTATTTAAACCCTTTGCCTTAAAACGTTTTCCGATTTGTATGATGATCATTTGCGAAATTATTGCCTACCAAGAAATGGGTAGTAAACACCAGTCCCAGTTTCTGAGACGCTTTTTAATTTACCGTCAAGATATTATCATATTTAAACACAATAACATTGAAATTATTGGAACAAAAAATCAATAATAAAGCCAATATTGCAAGTATCTTTCAAGTATACTGTGGAAGTATCTCTTTGTTAAGTTTTTAAAAAGGCAGACCCGTTTATATTAAAAATGTGACGTAGCATGTTTTTCGCTTCTTACAGTTCACTCAACTTCCCTTGTCGTGGAATTAAAAAAGGAAGAAAGAGATCTGAGAAACGAGTTAACTTTTTTTCTACTACAGCTTCGCTGATTGGGAATGTTTTATGTTTGCTTGTTAAAAAGTGGGTCAGTCAAGTCCAGCCAAAGCATGATCATAATCATGCACGGAATAAGTTAAGCGAATAGATATTGGCTTCGCTGTTATCCACGAGTGTAAAATGACAACAACAGTTTTTATTAGGTCCTGTTTTTCCCAAAGGAAAAAGAATTTACTGAAAGAAAGCAAGTGCAAGTATATTACCCATTGTTGCTCGAGATAACATGTACTATAAATGTTTAAATGGATGAGTGCAGTTTTACTAAGCTCATGCACAACGTGATGCATGCGTGATGATGTGTAGACGATGCATCAAGTTCAATTTTTTATAAATCTTAACTAAAAATGTGTTCATCACCTAGCTAAGCAAGTACAAATTTTTTGCGAACCTGTATTAAAAAATGCATACACAAGACTCAGATTATTTTTTTTATATCAAAATGGCATGAGAAGCTAGGAATGAATAAACACAGAGGTAACGATAACGTATGTTTAACAATGGGGCAGGCATCCATCCTGTATCTAATATGCTCTCGAGATGATCATCCCATCAAAATCTCGTAACAATTAAATTTCACTTTCTTGATAATAATCATCAAAATAGGTAAAACAGGTGGCTGAATAATAACAGCCAAATCTTCAGTAATAACAGAAATAACAATGATACTGATAACAATGGAGTTGACTGCCGTAACGTAGTACCATAGTAATACAATTATTACTCAAATTGTACCTATACTTATGTGAAAAACGTCTTCAAAACAGTTTGCTTATGAGGGTTGTATACATTGTTAAAATGTATGAATCATGAGGAGGAGGATGAAACAGATTGGGTAGGCATAAGAGATGAAAAATTATGACGTTGGTTCTAGGGTAAATTACAACCGGCATGTATTTGGGGTAATAAATAACCTGGGTATATCACTACCATCATCAAAATTCAGAAAAACACGAGTTATAAATAACATATGGTGTTTTTTATAAATTTTTGTAATATTATGTGATTCGATGTTATCTTGGTAGAACACCACTAAGCGAAATGAAAAACGCAGTGGTTCAGTGATGAGTGATCTCAACACGAAAAGGGCTAAGACGTATGATTATTCTTAGCAAGAAGAGAAATCGACGATTCCATAACGTTTTTCGAAAAAATAGGTCAGCAAAATAATAAGCAAGCAAGCAGTAAAAAGTTTTTATGATTCCGCTTCACTCGAGACAAAACAAAAAAGGTTTTCATTTTTCCGTATATACTTTTTGCTCACGCTACTGCAGGTAACAGGCATACTGTGATAACCTAGACCTTGACTCATTGTCATATCCTTATTTTTTTCGCTAGCCATCATTTCGAAACTGTGAGTTTTAGCAAGTTACAGAAACAAGTCACTACACCCCTTTCGTAACATTTAAACTGAAAAACAAAAACAAGGCTTGAGTTAATTGATTTTGTCACCAATTATTCCACTAACATTCCAATTGCCAGTACTGATGCGTAACATGCTGGGATAATGGGATGTTTGGATAAACCAGAAAGACGGTTACGGTTGAGTGCTTCGAAATAGATAAGCTTAAGTATTTTTATTTGTTGAGCATTACAATGAACAAGATTAAAATATGTAGGTTATGGAAAGCGATAGTTTAAATGCTGCCAAAACGCAAACTATTATGTATTGTTAAACATTTTCCCTAATTTTACTCGAAACGCAGGAATGCACTGTTAGTATTTTCACGGTGTGCTTCAAAATCATATCATTAAATATGTTAAAAAGATCATTCTGCAGAAAATCAAGCTCTGTCTAGCCAAGTAGCAATCTTATTATTTATAAAGCTTAAAATGTAACAAGCTTTATAGACTATAAAAATGCATCTGAAATATTAAGAATAAAATATCCAATGCTTGTCCAATTAATGAGTAAGCAATCTAATTTTAAAAGCTAAATATTCAAACCAAATCCAGAGAGTATTTATATTTTAGGAAAATATATCATTATTATGTACGTCCTTAGAAGATCTATTCAGACCCTAAAAATATTTATTTTAGGGCGTGCCTTGGGTTTGGCGTGCTAAAATTGGATTATAGACCCACGACTAGATTATACTTGTCAATGACTCCAAATCAAATTGATAGATCCGCAAAGTCAGTCTCTTTTCTTAAGTTTTAGTTTTTCATGACAAAAATGACAAGTTTCATTGAATTGAATTCGAGTGAAGCAAACGGAATCTTTTTGATAGTTTAAAGGAAGAACCAAAACTAAAACAAAATCGTGAACCTGAAAATAACGTGACATTGAAATACGCCTGCTCATGGTTCATCTATCCCTGAACTTGTACACTCTGTTTGCTCTAGTTTCCACGATCTTTAAAAGCGTGTTCCGTCGAATGAAATAAGACAGACGCATTCTCTAAAATATTCTTTTCTCTTACTTAGGTACACAACATGCGGTTAATACTCTCTGAACATCCTGTCCTATTTTCGCAAACGATTCCCGCTACGAATACAGTGTAACGCTAATTAAACTATAGTAGCTTATAATGTGTCGATCTTTTATCGAGACAGAACTAAACTGACTGAACAAGAAAGTATATTTTTCCTATCGCAATTGCATGCATGATTTTTCCAAGTGCGTAATGATTTCCTTAGATTCTTGAGGGTAATCAAGGTTGACCTTAACATTAAAGTTTACATTTTTGTGTTTGCGATTCACATGTACACAAGTCCCTAGGAGTGGATTGATATTCGTAGATAGTGCAAGTCTGGGAAAAATTTAATGATAGTATTGAAAGGAAACGTAAAAATATAACTTTTACTTGCCCTAGATTGTTGAGATAATTTTTAATTTGCAGGTAAAACGGATGACAGCAAAACTCGTGCTTTGAATTCGCAAAATATATGGCTTATTATTACGCATATTTTTATAGATCAATGGTCTCCTCTTTGCATGCAATCTGCAATCACAATGATTCTAAACTTGAATATATAATTTCCAACATTTTATAGATCGTGAAAGTGAAATCCCCGGCTTTTGAATTCTGTTCTATCATAGGACATTTAAAGTTTTACGATCCATTATTTTTTTAGCTTTGCCAGCTCAGATGTAAATGCAATAAGATAACGCGAAAATAAATGACGCTTGATTCTGTTTTTATTATTATAATCTGTAAGTAATACCACTATGAGTTTACTAGATTAAAAAACTGCGTTGCAATTCAACGACTTCGTTACAAACGCTAATACATTCATAAAAGCGTCATCATCCTCATCAAGAGCCACATGTTACCGCGCGCTTGGAAGCATTACTAAAACTCGATTGCTGCTGATAATGAGAGTTTTTTGCACTTTTTTTCTATGCAACAGATAATAATCTGCAAATGACCGTGCGTTCGACCGTGGCAATAGCTGAGCGATGAACGACCATAACAAGAACGCACAACTAATCTTTGCTAGCTCTGCAAAAAAATATATAGCGCTAGGCAAAGTTCATCGACACGTTCGCTTTCACTTCCGAAACATGTGACGTGACAACATTTGGTAGTCACTCCTCTAGTACCACCATACCATACCAGCGCTATGGGACAATACTTAAAAACAACAATAACATGAATGCGCTCAGTATTATCTTTAAGAGTCATTCTCCTTTTTTCATCCTGAATAAGCAACAAAGCAGCCAACGGGGAATATAAACAGCGTTTTACCGTATTAAGCATGCCAAAAGAAGTTGCATGTTTGTAGTCAGAACGGGTACTAGGATGTATTCAATGCTAAATTCAAACCCTTTCATCTTCATTTTCAACAGGAATTTTCCTTTGAGTTAATGTCGTAGTAAAATAACTGTGTGACTGAGTCAGTGGGTATAGAGGGCTTTGCCCTCTCTCTTTCGTTTCAGCCTCAACACAAAACGACTTTTTTATACAGTCACATAATCTACCGCATTATCATCATCCCAGCGTCGTCATCATTCATTACCAAAACAGCAGAGCAAGGCGAGTGTCATGCACTAAACCAGATTACTTTAGGTTGTATGAGTATGTCATGAGTTACTAGTTGCTCTTTTTCATCTTTTTAGTCACCTATTTATTTTTTTATGAAGGTACGAAATCTCTAATATGATCTAACATGCCTACGTCTTTCCGCAAAAAATTAAAGGTCACTTATCTGGAAGCAGAAGTGACTCAGAATCTAAGGAAGGTACTGCAAGAAAGTCGGTCTAAAATGCAGATTTTTTAAAAAGAAATGAAAACATAAGTGCATTAATATTTCTTAAAACTTCACAAACCACTTTGAATTTCGAGCCAGGACAAATGATCTTCAATATCAATACACTTCTCGGGTTCTCGCTATAATGCATGACGTGCTGATTCACAGTTATCTTTGTTTGGCGTTGACGGAGTCTGAAAAGAAAGTAACAACTGTAGCTTGCTATGTATTCTGAACAAAGTACGCCTCATCAAGCTAAACTACCGTCTTTATGCTGACAATAGTACACACGCATAATCTAAGCGAGAAAAAAAAACTCAAACTAAACCCATGAATGTGTAGAGGCTGTTGACCTTTCTCCATTCATTCAAAAGCAAAAAAATTCATTCGTCATTTTACTACTCTTTGGCTGTTTAGCTGCAGCACAGCGTTTTAGCTAATTATAATTTCATAAATCGCGCCAAGCACATGGCATACAGATACAAGTGGGGAGAAGATCATAATATTTATCGCGGATTTAGATTCCAAGTATAATAAGCAAATTAAAGTGGACGATTAAACGAGTACTAACAATAAGTTACCTACTAATTGTAAATTAACAAGGATAGAAAGGGAAACCGTTTTATACAGTATTTTGGAGAAATATTTGTTTGCAGTTAGCACTTTCTTTCGCCTTGAGTAAATATTTGCCAGCTCAAAAAAATTTGAATGGAACATGCTATGTAAGATTTCTTCTGACAGATCTCGAGATCTCATTGAATATTTTCAAAATGTCGACAGTTAATACATACATATTTGGGTGATTATAATGGGTGATTATACGTTTATAATGAGGTGCTGAAGCTCTTTAATTTTTATACATTTCCGATTTTAAGCAATCAACAGTACAAGTGCACTCTTCCCTAGTGAGCAAAGTAAAATAACGATGAATATTAATTTTTCGAAGTAAAACTGAAACAATTGTAGTGTAAGCACAGGCATGTATTTCAGAACATTCATGTACATCAGTAGATGTTTAGGCTGCTTCCCTTCATCTACCAATGTCAGGCATGTACCTAGAGTCATTTCGATTTCATTGCTGAATTTAACAGGTTTCAGAAAACGAACGCTGTACAACATGTAACACGTTCCTTGTCCTTTTAAGAATAGTACATTAAAGTGTTTTAAAAAAGACTCACTTTTTCTTTAGAATAAAGTATAAATAACTACAATAACCATATCCTCTGAAGCTATTATCATTTTTTATGCTGTATATGCTTCTTATCATGATCGAACGTGATGATGAGATGAGATGAGATCGCTAACTCGATGATTTTACGTTAGATATTCCTGTTCATTCTGATATTGTTTATGTTTGAAGCGTAACGGATGACCTAAATGATGTCTGTATACACCCACCTCTAACTGTTTGAAAAAAATGTTAAATGGATGTACTTTAGTTGTAAGTTTTAAACTGCACGCTTTTCGCACCACAACATAACAGCAATAGGGATACGCTAGCGTATTAAAGATACTTAATGTAACTATTGTAAACCCTACGTGACTGCGTGGGGCTTGAGCGGCTGTTGTTAAACTTAAAATTAAGTATCTCTGATCAAATAAAATATGAATGGATCATATTTTCCTGTTAAACGTAGGTAAAAATAAACTCCTAACAAAATATTCGAACTTCACATTGGACTGCAATTTTTCAAGTTCAAAGAGTATATTATTAAAATGCAGAAAAACGTCTTTATATATTTTGGAATGGAATGTAGAGAAACGTTTTCAACAGAATGCTAATTACTTTACTGTCAACGAATTACTGTATTTGTATTTTAAGTCATGCTCCCTGCAAAAAGAAGTCGCTATCCTTCCCATCCTTTGTCTCTTTCCTTCCGCTTATTACAAGATGTGAAGCTAGTTGCGCAAAAGAGGTTTGAATGCTGCTGGAGAAAACCCAGAATTGCTTCTATCGATTCCCTCTCTCTCGCTTTCATGCTTTCTGTAGAAGAGTAAATATTCTCCTGTAAGGAGATGTAGACTTGGCACAAGAAGCTGGAGCTGGAAGTAAAGGACGCAAGGAAAAGACACAGACACAAGGCTTCTTGATCAAGCCATAAAAATGAATCAATGCAAGGGACACTCACCAAAGCTAGAAAAAAACCGTGTGTTTTTGCAGTCTTCACAGCTCCATAGATTATATTAGCATTTATATCTTGTCCAACGGAAGAAGTCTTTCTATCAAGTAATCCAGTTTTTACTGAGCTTTCTTCTACATTACATAACTTTCATATGAAAATGCGGTTTAAATAAAAAACTTAATTGGTCTGCCATATAACTGTTCAATTTTTTCTACTCACCAAAATGAAATTCTATAAAAGAAGCAGTCATTGTAAGTGGTTCGTAGTATATAATCTTGTTTTTAAACTTGGATTTCTTCTGGGATTGATTAAAAATGCCAATGGCATTCCAAGTACATTAAAAGTTGGTAAGAGTTCATAATTCTAATAGAAGCAGGTTGAAGTATTTCAATTTCTATACCTTTCAAAGTGTGTTGCTTGACAAGTGTGAACATTTAAAATTTCTGGTGGTTGCAGCAATTGTTCTCCCGGAGGATCAGAAAAATGGCCCGGTAGATTTTGGGTTTAAGGTAACCCTCATAACAAAAATCCTAAGCATTTATGATTTTTCTCTTTTAAAATTAATTTCCTTCATTGTATTCATACCGTAATTTTAACATATAAATTACTTGAACCCTTTTTAGTGGGGGATCAAGGCTCTTAACAAAGATAATGTACTCCTGCGCAATACCAGTATACTACCAGTGTCACTTTACGTGGTAAGCAGATATAATGGTCGTCTGTTAAGGATTACATTAATATCTTTAATACATTTAACATTTTTGATGGCATATCGTATTGAATTGTACGTGATGGGCCATTCAAAAGAAACCGGTAAGAAACCTTTATTGTCTAATTATTTCAACAATTTTCTAATAGATATAGTCAATTTAATGTATAAAATATTTCTATGATCAGGGCGATTCGTTTCGTGCATCAAAAGAGTTATGCAAAGTCCTTGGAACGGGAATCGTTGCCATACTAGGTGCCCCAAGTGATATTGACCCTTCCCTGGAATGGAAGCTATTCTGGACAAGTGCAGCCATGGACATCCCACTATTCCTCCCGACGCCTTCATATTCGCATTATAAGGCTGGTGCAGAGGGATCTACGGAAAGGTTGCCTGATGCTGAGTTTGCTGTTAGGCTAGCCCCAACTTTAAGCACTTGGGCGAAAATTGTCCGAGATTTGGTTAACTATTTGAAACTTAACAGCATCGCTATAATTTATGAACATGAAAAGGGGCTCATGAAAATGCAAGCTTTATTGAGAGAGCCAGTTCCAGTAGAGAACATCATTGTGAGGAAAGTTTCGCCTGATACTTATAGACAGGTCTTGTCAGAAGTTAAAGGAAGAGAAATACGTCACCTCATGATTGATTGCAAATTGACTAGTCTTCCAGATTTGCTGAGAGCAGTGAGTGTATCAATATTTCCTACCTCTAATGATTTTTCTAGCGTCCTATTTGACTACCAACTCTTGTAATCTAATCGTTTCAGATAATGACGTTACAAATGACTGATTATAAGTACCATTATATGTTGACCAACGTGGTAAGGTTTGTAAATAATAATATAGGATTAATAATATGATTCTTTTTTTAATCTCTGGGTATTTTTTAAAGGACCTTGGAACAGTCGATATGACAGGTTTCATTCGAGCAAACGTTAATTTAACATCTTTTCGTATTGTAAACCAAGAATCAAGATTTCTTCGTGAAAAATGGGTTGAGTTAAGGGCTTATGGCGACGAAGATGTGGGTGGTGGAGAAGTAAAGATTTGGGATAAGAAAACTCCTGCAATCCAGGCAGAAACAGCGTTTGCCTATGACAGTGTGATGGTATTAGGAAGGGGTCTTTCTGCACTTGATGCGTCTCATAATATTCAACCTGCAAACTTGTCTTGTGACAGGGACTCTCCTTGGGCGGATGGTCTATCATTGCTAAACTACATAACAGCAGTACTTGAATACAATTTGGTTTGCACATTTAATTTTCTGACTGGGTTTCTGAAAAAATCAAAATGAATTTGACAGGTAGAGTACAAGGGCTTATCTGGTCCAGTATCATTTAAGGAAGGGGATCGCTCATCAATTAAAATTGATGTAGTTCGCTTGGGAACGACTGGTCTGAAAGAAGTGGGTATGTGGAGTGCTGATAGGCAACTGAATATCTCCAACGCGGAAAGCTTTTGGGATACTGGAATAAAAAACGTGACATTAGTTGTCACGTGTGTTCTGGTAAAGGAATTTGATAAGATGAAAATTCCAGCAGATTTTAATCTGAATACTTGAAAGACTGGGGGAATTAACCAATTTAATATTCTTTATGTTTGCAGGAGACGCCGTACGTGAAACTGAATCCTGCGGGGAATCTAACAGGCAACGCAAGATTCGAAGGCTTTTCGGTGGATTTGCTAAAACTGATAGCGAAAAACGTAGGATTCAAATATGTGCTGGAAGTAGTTCCGGATGGAAAGTATGGAGTGTACGATCAAGAATCTGGAGAATGGAATGGTGTAGTTCGTCAGTTAATCGATAAGGTTGGTTGATGACCTACCAGTTTAACCATATGAATTAACCTTCAACTTGTAATTTTTTTAATTATTAGAGTGTCGACCTTGCGATTGGAGCAATGACCATAAATTATGCCAGGGAAAGTGTCATTGATTTCACAAAGCCATTTATGTAAGCGTAATAATGCCGTTAGAGTAAAAATGATAAATATTCAGGGAAATATTAAATTACTTATTGAAATTCCAGGAACCTTGGAATATCTATCCTTTTTAAAGTCCCAAACCGTAGAGAAGCCCAACTTTTTAGCTTCTTAAACCCTCTTGCGGTTGAAATCTGGCTTAGCTGTGTAGCGTCTTATGTTCTCGTCAGTTTAACAATTTTCATTGTAGCCAGGTTTTCTCCGAACGAATGGAGTTCCACTACGGCTACGATAAAATACACAGGAAGCGCTGCTGTCGGTGTAGTCCGCAATCAATTTTCTTTTGCCAATGCGTTTTGGTACCCAGTAGGAACTCTTATGCAACAAGGATCAGATCTTAATCCGAAGACGACTAGTACGAGAATTGTGGGTGGAATCTGGTGGTAAGCAAATTCCTTAAAAAGTCCTAAATGAAAGAACCGCTCATGAAATCGTACAACAATTTTTTTTCAAAAGAAATTATAATTGTGTCTGTAGGTTCTTCAGTCTTGTAATTGTCTCGTCCTACACCGCCAATTTGGCTGCGTTCTTGACTGTAGAACGAATGTCCACTCCAATTGAGTCTGCTGAAGACTTGGCGGAGCAATCTGAGATTGCTTATGGAACACTAGAGGCTGGATCAACAATGACCTTCTTTAGGGTAGCTGGCTAGTATAAATTATTTAACCACCATTAAAAATGCTAAATTCAGAGTTTATAAAAATAAAACATGCCTACATTATTCTTTAGGATTCAAAGATTGAAACCTACCAAAAGATGTGGCGGTTTATGGAAAGTAGAAAGCCTTCCGTTTTTGTCTCCACATATCACGAAGGAATAAACCGGGTAATAGAAGGGAATTATGCATTTTTAATGGAATCTACATCCCTAGATTATGCTGTCAAGCAGAACTGCAACCTTACTCAGATTGGAGGGTTACTGGATAGCAAAGGATTTGGGATCGCGACCCCCATAGGTACGCAAGATAAATAACGAATAAAATATCCAAAAGCTTATGCTTAGAAATTTATCTGAACACCCACAAGTTCTATATTGTATGGAAGTGTAAACTTAAAAGTGAACCAACGTTTATGCCAACCTGGTCACTTTTCATCTTTCTATTCGCATTTTCTCTCCTTTGCTAACCTAAGGCTCTCCCTGGAGAGACAAAATATCTCTAGCTATTTTGGAAATGCAAGAGAAAGGCGTGATACAGTGGTACTACAATAAATGGTGGACGCCTGAAACAGGCAAAGAGGAAATATACCAGTGTAACCGAGAATACAAGAAACAAGACAACAAAGCAAGTGCACTTGGCGTTGATAGCATAGGTAAATTGTAACGAAACCCTTTACACTCCAGTTTATTAAAAGCATTCTCTTTCATCTCATTATGTTCAATTAAACATGTGCCACTTATTTGTTTTCTTCCCACTCGCAATTCCAAGGTGGTGTATTCGTGGTCCTTGTTGTCGGTTTATTGGTCGCTGTGGTCGTTTCGATACTAGAATTTTGCTGGAATGCCAAAACAAACGCTACTTCAGATGAGGTCGCATTATGTTCAGAAATGGCTGAAGAGGCTAAATTTGCATTTAGATGTAGGGGACCTAGACGGAGACCAGCTTTAACTCGTAATTGTGCTAGATGTCAAGATATCAAGCCTCATACACCTACTGCATACCATGATTACCATACGTATCTTCATCATCATCACACTGGAGTTGTAAGTTGCGACAAGTATTTTGTATGATGTAGGTGAATCCAAATGGAGAAAATTTAATTTCATCCAAAATTTTATTTGTCACAGGACTAGATACAACATTGAAAGGACAATTTCCTATCTGTCGTCGTCGTATCGTCGTAATTTCAACCGTTAATTAGAGCAGTAAATCAAATTAACGTGGAACAAATGATAGGAGATGTATCTCAAAATACCCCACTGTGTTTTTTTTAAATGTAACGATCGTTGAATAAATGAAAACCCATTTCGTGGTTTTAAGAGTCGAAGCATTTCCTTAGAGTAGTCATATTTTACCAAATTCGGTTATTGGAACAGAATCCATGCTTCTGATGTACTTTGTACTTAACGTTATTGCTTTTAAATAAAAACTAATTTCCTTCCACATTTGCCTTGTGTTTTTAATCTCATCTACAAGCCAGCATGTATGCATAAATACTTTCCAATGTAAAAGCACACTAACAGATTTTCATGACTTGAAAGTTTGAAGAAAATTGAGTATTTTGTCTAGGCTCGGGTAAAGCAAATGCTTTAGGCGAGTTAGTAAATGCTTTTACAACTTTTTTGCACGACAACTTCATTAGGCTGAAGGCAGAAAGGCTAGAGCCTTTATAACAACTTTATTTGCTTTCCATTTCCTGTAATCTATTTTCCCACTTATGATTAAAACCCGAGCATCCCATTTTGCTCGAGTTGTTTTTACTTGGAGAAGGCAAAAGCTTGTTCCAGAAACGTCATCTTTCATCACTGAAATGTAAAGTACATAATTTAAAGGGTCTATCAGTTCATAAAAGCATTCCCTTTAGAGTTCAAAGAATCTAAACAGGGTATGAGTGTCTAGCCTCAAAGGAAAACAAGCTAGGAAGGATTGGCAGTAACGATTCAGTTTATCCGAGGTGGTTGTTCCTAATTTTCCCGACCTGTAATGTGTTTGAACGTGACTTTTTAGAACTAAAGCAATCAAATTCGGATTTCAAGCCAGCATTATGTCTGTCCCTGAACTGTTGCCGTTAAAAACACAGAATACAGAATGCTTCTGGAGAATCTGCTGATTTACCTTAATGAATCTCTTTTTACATCTGGACATATTAACAATTCCTGACCTTTGAAAACTAGCACAACATCTAAACAATCTTATTACTAATGCAAGATGAGTTCGGCAAAAATCGAAACATTGGGACATTTTTTAAATTTATTGATACATGAACCTATTATTGGCAAATAAAACTTTTAGCCTTTTTAACGAGAAAATATGCATGATTTTTTTATTGAACTCGCTCAAAATATGTTTAAAAATTAATAGTCTTTTTATTTTCCTTCAGTTTTTAGTGTTACATGGAAAGAAATCCCACGCCATAAGCGTCCTGTACTTTGGCAAAGATGTCTGCATTATTTGTCAATCCTGCTTTTTGTTTGCAGTCTCTTTTCTGTATAGATTCGCGGAACCTTAATCTTGGAAAGAGAAGAGAAGCGAGTGGCATCCTGTATTTTCTACTAGTGTAAAGAAGAATTCCTCATTTCCTGAGAATAATAGTGCCTTGGAATTATGGTATGCGCTCAATACTTTAGCCGCATTTTTATGCTCTCTACAGCTTCACTTATCTGATCCTATGTGATCTATTGTAAATTGCGCATTGTGCTTTTTCTCCACTCCAAGCAAACGATATATTACTATAATGGAAATGCCTTTGCTGCCACTCTTACGCAATTCCTGTCTTCCTCATTATAAAAATGGAAAATATGCTTATGAAAGTGTGCATTATTTTTAAAACGTTATTGATTATCTTTACTTCAAATGAGAAAATTTTAGTGCTCATAAAATAAATAGAAAGACATTTGCTGTTGCTACCTGGAACTTGCATGAAAGTCGGTTGGTAAAAAAAATTCTCACGAATCACTAAATCTCATTTATTGGTTGACCATGCGGGAAAAAGCATTATCATTTATTTGCTTTCCACAAGTGGAAACTTCTCCTGAAACTTATACAATCGAAGCAAGAAAAAAGAGAAAAGTTGACTTTCCGGATAGTCTCCCAAATTAAATAAAACTATCTCCTGAAAATAGAAGAGTAATTGCTCATACCTACGTACATAGCTCCTACTATAAAAATTATGGGAAAGTACTTTCCATGATGACGATGGTGTACATTCTACAAGTTTGTGCCCAACTCGAGTCAACAACTGAAAGTAGATAAATTCTCCAAATAGAATTATTACATAGCTGAGCATTGCGAAGCTAGGTATTGAGATCGTCATGTCCGT
>JAANSQ010000022.1:0-82416 GCA_036850885.1 Lepidocyrtinus dapeste
AAACACCGTTTCATGGTTCTTCCAAATTTCCACTGCGAAGCATAGTGGCATTAAGTTTTTTACTATTTCTTTAATTTAATTATTCAAAGATCCATATACTTATTTGAACTACCCAGTATTTATGATGCAGACAAGCATTTTTACTATTGACTGTACGCATTTCACAAAGTATTCATTGTTGGAAGTAAAATAGCAGTATTCGTATCTATTTAATTAATATCTATCTATTCATCTATCAATCTGTTTAAACTAATTTCTTCTGCGCAATGTCTACATATTAGTGAAAACTTAAACGTAGGATAAGCTCATCAAGCCGAGTGGGGAAATTGTTTTATGGGAAAATTGATGTGTGGGGAAACTTTCATGTAAGGAAATCGAATCGGAGAAATTGCAATGCTACCATAATAAATAAGGTTTACGGACAAAAGTCAAGACTCTTCACTAAAGATCTCAAAAGCCAAGGCTCTTAAGCCAATAACCTATGCGTACCGATTAAAATCACCTTTATTTACTAATTCATATGCATGCATGCAAGCTTTTTATGTTTGATTGGAAAATTTAAAACATTTGCATTTTAAGCCAAAAAAGTTCTGTAACGCCCATTTCTCAAGTAAAATTATGTGGGCGCGTTACACTGATTTGCTCGTGAACAACATGAGATGACAATAAAGGGTAAATCAATTTTGCCGAGAAAGAAAAATTAAATATGAAGAATCAAGCCAAGCAGCCCTTCCTTAGAGATATTTCAAAATCATGAAAAATCTATTCTTTATGTCTAGATCATAGCAAATACTTAATTTGCAAAATAATTTTGCATGAAATTAATTATGCTTATTGATACAATCAAACCTTAAAAAGAACTACTTGGATGAAAATCAGTTTTCAGCAAGGATTGGTAAAGCAACAAGTATGATTTAACATTTGGCAATGAACTTATTTTCTTGGTGAAAGTGAAAGCAAACTGTCCCTTCAAGGCTTCGTCAAGTTTACACTCATGTTCATTTCAAGTGAGGAGAGCAAACAAGCAAGCGTCACTTGATTTGCTTTCCTTTGTCTATTCTATAAAATCATAGGCTCAGTATACCCCAAAAGGACTAATATATTGCGGGGATTTTAAAGTTTTCTATTGACAGTGATATTGCAGAATTTGTTGTTTGTTTATCATCAGTCCTGCCTTATTTCACGTTTGCTCGCGTGCGATTTTAACAAGAAAAAAGTATCAACTAATTTATTTGAAAAATTAATTTAGTGCTGGAAGAGTAGCGATTAATGAGCTACTGCTAAATATAAAATAACAGTGAAAGAAAAAAATCTCCAACCTCAAACTTGATTTCAAATCCTTCCCAGAAAGGCTCTAGAACAGAACACTTTTTTTATAATGGCTGCAGTAGCAGTTCCAACTGTACCTGGTGGGAGCTCCACTCCAGGACCTTCAGGGGATCCTGTAAGGGAAAGGGCGGTTGCGGAATACAAGCGAAAGGTCGCGGAACATAGGGATATAGAAGTAAAACTGAAAGACAGTAAGATGAATACATAATTATCCAGTTTATAATACGTACTCTGGAATTGCGGTGACTGAAGTATTCACGATCTTAAGGTTGGAAGTCATGTAGTTAGGCTTACCTAGTCTTTTTACTTTTTCAGTGCGAGATCAGCTGAAGGAGTTAACCAAGCAGTATGATAAGTCTGAGAATGATTTAAAAGCTTTGCAAAGTGTGGGACAGGTATTGTATTCAAAATTTAATTTTACTTTGACTTTATAAATCGTTTTTGGTTAGATTTTAATTGGCTTTGTGTGTATTTCTATTTACCCTTATAGATTGTCGGAGAAGTTTTGAAGCAGCTCACAGAGGACAAGTTCATAGTGAAAGCTACAAATGGTCCGCGTTACGTCGTAGGTTGTCGTCGTCAACTGGACAAAACCAAGTTAAAGAGTGGGACTCGTGTGGCATTAGACATGACCACTTTAACAATCATGAGATACCTTCCCCGTGAGGTTGACCCCTTGGTTTACAACATGAGCCATGAGGATCCTGGAAACGTTACATACTCTGCCATCGGTGGTCTGTCGGAACAGATCAGGGAACTTCGTGAAGTGATTGAATTACCCCTGCTAAACCCAGAATTGTTCCAGCGCGTGGGCATTACTCCGCCAAAAGGATGTTTGTTGTATGGACCTCCAGGAACTGGAAAGACACTTTTAGCTCGAGCAGTTGCTTCCCAACTGGATGCCAACTTCCTTAAAGTTGTGTCCAGCGCCATAGTAGACAAGTACATTGGAGAGAGTGCTCGTCTCATCCGTGAAATGTTTAATTACGCTAGGGACCATCAGCCTTGCATCATTTTTATGGATGAGATTGACGCCATTGGTGGGCGTCGTTTCTCTGAGGGAACCTCAGCCGATCGTGAGATCCAGCGTACTCTCATGGAGCTACTAAATCAAATGGATGGATTTGACTCCCTCGGACAAGTCAAAATGATCATGGCAACGAATCGTCCAGATACCCTTGACCCTGCTCTTCTTCGTCCTGGACGATTAGACAGAAAGATTGAGATCGCTTTACCCAATGAACAAGCTCGCCTGGAGATTTTGAAAATTCATGCCGGTCCTATTGCAAAACATGGAGAAATCGGTATGGCCTCCTACTTACCTACCCTCTTTCCTTTTCTTGTTATCCTATTCAATATCAAAGGTTTCATTAACTGGTTTATTATTTTGTGAACCTCCTACAGATTACGAAGCAGTGGTGAAACTCTCTGACGGTTTTAATGGAGCGGACCTCCGAAACATTTGCACAGAAGCAGGTCTCTTCGCCATCCGCGCAGAGAGGGACTACGTCGTCCAAGAGGATTTCATGAAGGCCGCTAGAAAAGTTTCAGATAACAAGAAACTCGAGTCGAAACTTGACTACA
This sequence comes from Lepidocyrtinus dapeste, assembly GCA_036850885.1. Lineage (NCBI taxonomy): Eukaryota > Metazoa > Arthropoda > Collembola > Entomobryomorpha > Entomobryidae > Lepidocyrtinus > Lepidocyrtinus dapeste. Next base: position 2,914 of record JAANSQ010000022.1, read on the forward strand.
AGCCTATATAAAATCATAAATGTAAATATTCTCTCATACACACTGAATACATGAAGTGAAACGATAGGATTTATATAATTTCCAAATTAAAATACTTAATATTAAACAATATTAAACTGCAAAGCTGGAAATGATTCTTTTTACAAAAAAAATCCTTCTGGTTTAGTACGAATTAAATTATTTTGGTGTTTGGAGAATTTTTTCAATTTCCATTTAATAATCAACAATTGTATGAATGCTTTATAAAAATAAACGAATAAGCCAACAAGAAATTAAAGTAAATTATTTTCATCATCAATTTGATATCTATCTTCCATTTACATTGCGTTTGGCATTGGGTGAATGACCCTTTAAATCATTAAACGAGCATCAAAGAAATTTTCCGAGCAGGAAAAGCATGAAATATGAAAAGATGAAAACCATACGAGAAAACGTGCAGCAAAAATGAAAGACCAAGAGAAAAGCTTAGCTTTAGCTTCTGAGAGTGAGAGCAAGCATCAACTTTTCTCTTATCTCCTTTAGTGGCTACATGGAAACACATGCTGTTTTGTTTAGAGTAAGCTGCTGTATAGTATGGACGTGTGGACAACTTCGACTAATTCGTTCTTAAACTGGAGATAAAAAACTATAGATACGGTTGAAGTCGTTACAGACATTATTACAGTTTAGTTTCTAACCATCTCCGGGCTGGTTGCACCCCTAGTGAAACAATAAAATCGCGTTTTCAAAAGCTTTTCGTTTAGCTCCAGTGAGTTTGAAAAATGAATCGGACGGTTTGCAAAACCTTCCAAACATTAATCCCTGCAGTGCAGACAACCGTGATTCGTAATTCATCAGTTTTAGCATCGACGAAACATGGACTTACTGGTACTATTTTTTATTATTTGAATGGATATAATATTTAAGTTTGTCGGTTGCTAAGTAATGATAGTATTTATGTGTTTTCTATATTTTTAAACTTGAAATTTCCAGGGAAATGGTTTGAAGGGTGGACGGGCCCAAATACAGTAATACCTCAAAGAAATATGTTTCGCTACGTTCGCGCTGCCATACTGGCTTTCCGAGTAAGAAGGAAGAAGGAAAAGTTTATGTTTCCTGAGCGTTATGCGAAACCCACTCCAAGATACACTTTCTCCGATTGGTAATCATAACGACATCAAATGTCCCGTGTATAATTCATGGGAAAAGGGAAAATTGTATGATTCGAATTGTTTGGATTATGCAGGAATTACAACTCTGAGATATACGCTTGTGCGAAGAGACTAGGAGAGCCTTTTGACGACACATTATTGAAGGAGGCTCTCACTGACCAGTCCTACATTCACAAAGAACGTAAACGTCAAGAGGAGCTAGGACTCGACCCAGAATTAATACAAGCTCGAAATAACGACGAACTGTACCAACTTGGAGTGGAACAAACTGAAAAGTTCCTGAAGGCGTTTGTACAAACTGAGGTGCCTCTATTTCCTCCGGAAGGACAGGCGTAAGATTCTTGTTTTTAAATTAATTGGATTGAATTATTGGTTCATTTGATAATTTTTTTGCAGTGCCATCGTAAAATATTTAATGAGTGAAGATACCATTTCATACATTTGTGAAAATCTCGGCTTTCGGGATTTAATTTTATGCGAGGTCAGTATAACCAATTACCATGTTGTTTAATTAAAATATATACTTTCGGTGAATATGCTTTTAACGGTCCGTTTCCTTGTTTGTCCTTTCTCTAGGAATACCCTCCATCGAAGGAAACCTATGCTCGAGCTTTTTACGCAGTAATAGGTGCTTTGCGTTCCTCCACCGATGAAGACAGAACGCAAAAGTTCGTCACCGACTTCATTGCTGCGATGCTATGGGACAAGGACTTAAATGAAATCTGGGACATTCCCAGACCATGGCAGATGATGACTAAAATCGCCCAAGAAAAAAATCTAAACCCATTGGAGCCTAGACTCATTCGGCAAACAGGAAAGAATACCATTCACGCTGCGTTCGTTGTTGGAGTCTACGACAAGCAAAAGCAGCTTCTCGGAACAGGTTTGTGACCTTGGAAGATATTTCCAAGCCAAAATAATTTTTAAAATCCATACTTACCTATTTACTTTTCCAGGAATTGGGGAAACCTTAGACATCGCACAGGAAATGGCTGCTAGGGATACTCTCAAAGGCTTCTTTAACACAAGAGATCCTAGACCTCCATTTAAATTCCAGACCGAAAATATTCCGTATCAACTAGTCCCACATGTGCATAAAATACATATGCCATAACTTCAACTCCTTTGAAAAAGTATGCATTTTTTAGACCAAGAATAAATTCTAAATATGAAAAATATGCAGGATTTTATGAATAAATAATTTTATTCAATTTTCATAATCATAATGATTTCATTTTCAAAGTCTTGTAGCTTTTTTTATTATTATTTCTGCGAGATACACGTAACGTACGTATTTTTTTATCTTTTATTATGTTTCCTCGAAGGCACCCGTGCTTCTCATGAAAACATTCTCAAACGAAAAAAAAGTGTTGAAAAAAGCAGTCACTTCTCCAAAATCAGTACCATCCTCTAAGCCTAACTTCCTCAACAACTAATATTACTTATCTGAAAAAAAAATTCTTATGCAAGTATTTCCACGAGAAACTAATTTTAATAACAATGTAACACAATTTTAAAATTTTTAAAATTCTTTAAAGTACCAACTTACGGCCAAACTTAAACTGAAATTATGTTTAAAAATCCATGGCTTATTTTGAGACTTTTAACTGCTGACTTTGCGCAAGTGACCTTTGGTCTTCTAACACTTGAACATTCTAATGGTCTTTAAGTATGGTTGCGGTCCCATAATTATAATTTAGTTAAATTAAATATCGTATAAAGTAGAACCAAATATTTAAAAGGTCTTGAGGTTCCAGACCTTCTTTATTTATCTTGGAGGGTAGTCGTCTTCGATCTTAGGGTTCGGTAGCATGAAAAAAACCACTCAAGAAAGAAAAAACTGCACCATTATCTAAACCACCTCCGACCTTTACACTCCAGACCAGACCAGAGCATTCCTTTAGAATTACAAATAGTTGCCCAAACAACACATTTAGCGCGAGGCTGATATGCATGCTCAACCTATTCACAAGAACACTCTAAATTAAATTAATAATTACGTTGGTAATCTCAAATTGAAATACAAAACAAAACTTAGTCTGGATCGTACACATATACGTAAAGAGTTAAATTTTTACAATTTAATTAATTAACTATCTAACAAGAAGGTTAAGAGCCTGCTTTTCTACTAAAAAAAGTCCATTAAATCCTGCTCACCTAAGTCTGTGGTCTGATCTGGGGCATACACAATAATTCTACGTTAATTTAAACTAATATCATATTTTTCATCTGTCTGTCAACCTCTCAAGATATTAGGATTTGACCCGACCGACCCCTGCTATCCCTAAGACCAGACCAACTCGCGCAAACTAAAAATGGGCGAATGATAAGTGAACAGAAGAGAACACGTTATGGGGGAAACTTTCTATTTACTTTGTCACCAGTCTTTGCGCACCATTGAAATTGTCTTATGATTTAGCACAAGCCTACGTATAACTTCCAAACTCCTCCAATGATTCTAAAAGGCAATATTTTTTCTGTCGCTTAATTATTCCAGGTCTAACGCAAATGTAAGAAATGCAAGAGGACTTGAGAACTGAACTTGTTTGTAGCCCTACTTAAAATGCTGAAAGGAAGGACTGAGCTACTACTAAAAAATATCTTGAGGTCTATGACCTCTCAGTACTAAGGCTAACGCTGTCTTAAAAGTCGATAATGGTGTAAGGCAATATGTGTAGTGGTTCCTGCTTATATGATTCTACAGTGAGGGTCTCCTGCCATTCTTTAAACTCTCCGTCCTTATCCCAGTTGCCATTCAGGTTGGGAATATGTTGTGTAACATAAGACTCCACTTCGGACTCTTCCACATGCTCCCGGTGGAACGGGAGAGTGGCAGATGAAAGACCTACAACCAATAATGGCTCTTCTTCTTGGTTCTCCAGCGTTGGAGTGTGTTGACTATTTTCTGGTACTGGAGGCTCTGACTTTATTTGAACTGTGTCCTCAGGAGGTGGGGGAGAAGCAGTGGTTGGAGGCTTCACATCATCCATCTCATCCTCACTATCCCCCCAGTCTATAAACTTTGGAGGGGGCTTGTCCACTGTAGTGCTCAGACTTTGCAATGCCGTGCTCTCAGTCTCTTTATTTAAAAGTTGGGACTCTCCTCCCTCCAGTTCCTCCTCCTGAGCCTGAGGGGGGGAAGGATTCACGTCATACTTGAAGTTAGCAAACTCCTTTAGGATGTCAGGGTCTATGGGAGGAAGTTTAGCGAGGATCTCCGATTCCGTAGGGAACACTGAAGTATCCGCGCTGGAACTCTTCTCCAGATCTTCATTACTCTTGTGCTTCTTTCCCTTGAGGTTTTGGCTCGGAGTAATAGGGTCATCAGCACCTTCCCCTGAAAGCATATCCACAGCGTCCCTCTCCATCTTCGCACGAAGCTCGTTTTGAGATTTGAGGTATGTCTCCACGAACTCATTGTTCGCGAGGCTGTCCTCAGGTAAGGTCTCCTCGAAAAATGGACCTTTCGTCACTGCAACCTCTAGCTCCGAACCAGATGTTGGAGCCTGAGCTAAAGCTGCAGCTGCTTCCCTCTCCTTTGCCTCCCGCTGTCTCGAAGCTTTCTCTGCTTCCGCTTGAGCTATCTTCTCACGAAGTATTGCTTCATCTGTAAATAGCAAAAAAAAAAAACAATTTAAATCGAATTCTTACATCGCCCCAAAGGGTCCGTTTCTTGAGGACAAAAAAATCAGTCAAGTTTTATGTCAACATAAAAAAACCTCTGAGTTGGATTGTAACCATCATTTGAAAATCTACAATTTTTTTTTAATTGCCATGAGGGCTTGGACTTACTGTCTTGGTAAAATTCGTTCTGTTTTCTTCTCCTCTTCTTCTTTGGCTTCGTTTCAGTTTGTGATACGGTAGTAATCTCGAGCTCATGAAGGGCTACAGGTGATGGTACATTCGAAATGGATTCTGTTCCACCTCCTTGCACGGGCATTTGTGGTGAGAGGTTAGCAGTCTGTCCAGGAGTGGCTGGGGATAAAGTCGAGGAAGAGAAACGGTGTTCTTTGGATTGAAAGCCATCGCTATGGTCACTCCCTCTAGAGTGATAAGAATCTCTACTAATGTCATCTAAAGCTAGCATAGGATCGTCCAGCGTCCCGTTTACAGCACTTCGTGACCTCTTCTGGGGTGGCTCCACGTTAAGACTATTGGTAGCATCGTCAGCTTCCCTATACCGCTTATTGGCCACATTAGTTCTGGAAAAGAAATGAAAGGATAATTTCAATTCCATCCTAAGACATCCACTTTTCACCTTTCTCCGACAACGGAAAAAAGAGAAAGTGAAAGTTTTTTGTGGTGAGGAAGCTAAACGAACCTAGAGATAGTCTCCACATTGGGAGCGTATGAGGACGAGGTTGACTGAAACTGAGAGCTAGGCAAAGGCGATAGATTATTAGAATTAAATGCTGTGAGAATTGGTCCACCCGGCGATCTAGACTTATGCGGGCTGATAAGGTTCCTAGGTATCAGGTGTGGACTAGCAGAAGCTGAGGGGGACACCATAGCAGATGTAATCTGCTGGTGAAGATTCCTATTGTGATGATTGTTGTTCGGGCTTCTACTAGTAGCAATACTACTACTCCCGTTACGGCTTACAGGTAAACTAAGTTGATGATGATGATGGGCACTGGTATTGTTGCTGTAATTGGTCATCATAGGCCCAATCCGTGGGCTCAGACTATTAGAGTTGTACGAGCCAGCTGGGCTCACTCTGGAGGATGCCCCTAGAGTTGGGCTGGAGGAAGCTGAAGTGTACCCAGAGATTAGCGCGGCGCGGTTTCCTACGGAACCAGGACCATGACCACCATCCCCACCAGGGGGAACGGAGGAGGAAGAGGACGCCCCATTCACGCTCTGGTGGTTCTGCTGAGGAGGAGCGTTTACGAGGACTTGCTCTCGCCATTTTTTCACTAGATCTTTGAGTCGCCGAGCTAGAACTGCATCTTTTACCTTGCGCCGGAGTTCATTTACAGTCTTGCCTAATCGTGTGCTCTGTAGATATATTTAAAAGAATTTTAAATTAATTAAAACTTGGCACAATTACAATTTAAGGAACATTTAAATATTTCAAACACCTACCTCAAGAACTTCTTTCGTCACTGGTAGACTTTCGAGTTTCCCGAGCACCTCTAACATCAGCGGTACATCTCTAACCTAAAATTATAAAAAAAACATTCATTAGTTTTAGCTGTAAGCAAATTTTATTTAATTTTTTACTAATTTCTTACATTGCAGTCTGCATCTACGGCTTTGAGTAACTGATCTCGCAGATAATAAGGCTCCTGCTGGTGGTCCTCCTGCATCAGGCCGAAGGATGTAGGCTGAAGCGAATTATTTCCCGTAGTGGGTGCCAGCTTGGTACCACTCCAACCAACTTCACCAAACAAAACATCCAAATGAGTACATTCGACAAAAACTCTGGCTTTATTACAGTATTTAAACTTCATCCTAATTAAAACTCTCAACACCTATACTAACTAATCCCTAACAAACTGACCAGATAACTCAGATAAGATCATCATATGAAATCTTGCCCTCCACATTGAGTAATATACTAATTAAATATTAAATCGCCGGTAAATAGATTATGTCAACCGTCATACTGACTGCTTTATGCTATTATTCCAATCTAAGTTTTCTCGGTGCCAGTTATAAATTATGTTTGGACAAAACCGGAGTGGAAAACCACTCATACTAAATAATGTAAATAACAGCGTCAATTTCTTTACATTTCGTATTTATTTAAACAAACACAACTTCAATAATTTATTAAAAACTTTATTTTATGAGAAAAGGTTGTCTGAGCTTTCACCACTAACTTCTCACTCTTCCTAATAAATTAAAATATTTAATTTTGATTCAAATAACCAAACCAAAGCAATTTCTCACTCTGGAACAGTCAAAAGAAACGAAGGTCATTCACCTGCTTTAATTGTAAGAAGAAGATAATATTAAAACTGAAACTAAAAACTTTCTCGAGTCCCCCTCCTCTCATCTTTCTCCTTAGGTAAATCCCAAAACAAACAAAAATCAAATCTCATCTGTTTGTTATCTCCACTACCGAATAGTATCCCTCCAAAATCCCAAATAAACTTAAAACTTTAGAAAACCACAACCAGTCATGAAAAAGATAAGGATAGTAATAATCAACAACAACAACAATACTGACTGATCGGCGAACGGCTGACTCTTCCAAAAGTTTATGCAAAGTAGCTTCCATAAACAATGGTCAATGGTGGAACGTGTCACACCGAAATTATTAACCCAATCTAATCTACTCTACATATAGCCTCGATAATTTTTTAATTATACTACATTAACTAAAAAAAGACGAAAAATCTATTGAAAAAGTGAAAAAATAGTATATTCTTCGGCTAATATCTGCCTCCCACAATACAAGCCCGTAGTAGCAGGAGCCATATAAAATGTAAAAAACATATGAAAAAAATACTCCTGCTGACTTACTCGGCCTATATAATATCCGTCAATCTGTTCGTATCTCTGCGTGTGTGTTGGTATCTTGTAGTAGTTGTACTAGTACTCCCCAAAAAAGCGTAGAAGAGGTGCGAGTTTGTATTGTATTTTCGCTCTTTCCCTTCAGTCCTGCTCGGAACTTCTGCCTTGACGTACAAAAAAAATTTTGGTCTCCTCTCGTCTACAACGAAACTCAAAATTTTGGAATATTTTCTTCTTTCTCTTTGCTTATAGCTCTATGCCTAAATTCTTTAATAAATTAATACCGTTTAAAAGAAAAAAAAAATGAATAAGCCAAGTCTTAATTATGATCTAGATCGGTGCGTATTTCGAAAACTAAATATTCTCTATTTGGGGTTAAATTATGTATTTTATTTCGTGATTTGTTATCAATAGCCACGTACAGCAGCTACCTGCACTGATGGCAAACATGGACTGGCAGTGGTGGACGAGATGGCCCGGTATATGGTGGAGTGGAGGAGCTGCGATAGTGAACATCAACATCGCATCATGAAGACTGACTGTGTGCTGCCGCTTACTGTTTTTAGTCAGCTCAGCTCTTTTTTTCTCTCTCGGAAAACTTTTCCTTTGCATGCATTCACCAATTCCTAATTCCTAGCCTTCTCAATACCCAAAATACTCAAATACTCTTTCCTCTTCTAGCCTATCCTGCAATAGTGGGAAATTCCCAACTAAACTTTTAAGTTAAACACAGAAACCAACACCATTTTCTTCATCAAGTTAAATTTACGACAGAAGGTAAGTTGGAAGAACTGAACAGTTTGTCTCTACCTATCTTTTCTGTGTAAAGAATTCTTAGAGTTTTGCTATGTTTGGTACACTATGGTAGGAAATTGAAAGGGTTAAGTTGGTCTCTGTACTGTAGATTTGTAGAAGCTGAAGCTGAAAGATCTTTACTAGAAAAATATTTTCCTCATAACAGCTAACTCTACTAATACTCTCGTTTGTGTCAAGGCATGCCATGCTTTTACACAGTGCTAGTGGATTATCGAAGTCATATAATAAAGGCGTATTGTGATTACCTAAGTAATGTTAGGTGCTATGTAAGGCTAGAATTCTCTATGTAGTTTCTATTGTTGCAGTTAACAGTACAGTGAGGAGAGCAACAATCTGCATTGTATTTTATTTTATCACTATACCAATTATTATGTGTGTGCCTTATGTATGCATGCATGCTTCTTAGAGGACGGATGTTGAAGATTGAAGACCATGCCATGGTCATCCCTGGTACCTTTAACATTTTCATTAAAACTTATCTATGGTTGGTATTGTGCTGGTAATACCTTTTAACCTTTCTTAAAACCTTTCTTAAGATTAGAATGCGTTCAGTGTTCATTACAACACGAATTGTAATATAAACGTTTTCAGTGTCTTGCCATTAAAATATTACGGTGTTAGGTCCTAATCATCTTTAAAGTCTTTGGCTAGCATAGCTAGATGGTCGACCCAACTTAAAATTTCAAAGTTAAGACAGTTAAAAGAAGAGCCGAACTAACTGTTATGTACGGAGGAATAATCAAATTTTTAACATTAGCATTGTACAACCTGAGTGGTCCAAGAGAGTATAAATGATACGCGTAAATATTTGAAAATATGCTTTGGTAACTTATATTCAATCGACTCCAACAAAACACTCTGAGAAGTGAGAAGGAGAGCAGAACGGCTAAGAAAATGAAAGAGTAAAAAAGGATGCTTTTTAGTCAGCGCATATTTTGTTTTATGGTCAGGCTCCATTCTCAATTTGAGGCGAATGTATGAACAAAAAAACGGGATTTAATTTTAAATATTTTAAACTCCACTCGTCATAAGCTCAGACAATATCTTAACTTGCCCCGGTTATTCTTAATATATTTTTTTCCTCTCTCTTGAATGTAGTAGAACCACATAATTAATGACCTACAAATGACTCTCATGCTCCAGTTTCATAACTAATTTAAATTCTGGATGAAACTGTAATCAGATATTACATTCAGACTTACTCAGTAACGGTCACGAGTTTTTCCAGTTGAGTCACTTGTTCCATGCATTCTTTTCTAAATATTTTTTATTGTTTCCCTTGTTTTTCCATAGTGATTTTCTGTGTGGGAGGAAATACTCCTGGAAAAGTAGATACTTCAGGGTGATGCATTTTTCTACGTACTTTCCTCCTATTTATTTCTGTCTCCATTTCTTCGAGAAAGGATGCATGGTGATGTACAACCGCGGAAATAAAAGTTGAGAAGAGTCTTGATGTCTACATTTCTGTTTGCATTTTTCATTCTCTCCTCGAAAAAATAAGAAGTTGGGGACTACTCCACGACGGCACGTTGCATACCACTACGAAATACATGTATCTCGCTTCCGTATCGTAATCCTCGTACTTGCTCGTTTTACGTAAACGTGCCTCCATTTTTCCCTACAGGAGCGAGTGAAAAACTGTGAAAGTTTGCCAATTTTCTGAGTGCTTCCATTTCTCAGAAATGTTTTCAATTCTTCCAATCAAAACTAATACGCTCATCATGTGTTGTTTACGCTGGATGATATATTCGGTGGTATTAGAGCCATTGACACACGTGACGGTTTTATCAGTCTTCTTTTCCAAAATCTACGATTGATTTGAATATTGTTTATGTCATGGATCTTCAGACAAGGCTCTTCTTCATTTTGTTCCGGGATTGCTAATGCCAATCGCAACCCGTGAGAAAATTCTTGTTCCATCATCATAATCTCCATTTTACGTTCGTTGAGATAAAGAGGAAACTCCAGGATTACGTTGAATCTGAAAAAGACAAAAAATTTACGCTTTATAGGCTTTCCCAAATTACTTTCTTCCATTCCTTCCAGCCACCATTTAAGCCAAAAGTGAATTTTCCTCCTTCGACACATCAGTTTTCTTCCCCGATTCCCAATTCATTTCCATATTCATAATTTCATTTTCACAAGCAAGACAAGTCAACGCAATTACAAATACTCTGGAGAATCGTAGACGAAGAAAAAAACAGAAAATATTTTTTCAAAGGATATAGCTCATTATCATCCCTACCATCTGCGTCCTGATCTATTAACAACATACTGCTTCAAAAAATAGTCATCCCGTAGCCTTTATTTATCCAGCGTTTTTTCCTCCATGAGACCTCCATACATGCCATAATTTACAGTAATTGGATAATGGAAATTAGCTTCTGCTGTACACTGGGCAAGGGCTGAATTGAATGGGATACAGAGTTAACGGCATAGAAAAACGCATTATCTATCTTCTCGCGAGTTTATTTCGCAATTTCCCTACTCAATCTAGTTAATTACGATTTATATTAGAGAATTGGGTATTTATAAATGTATTGGTGGCGCATCCACAAATCTACAGATCTCTGGCTGGCCACACATACTTTTATGGAAACAGTTGTTCTTGTTGCGTTGCAATTGTGACTTTTGTGTGACCGCAATATGTATGTCTGTTCTCTTAAAATAATATTCTGTACGAGTATGAGTCGAGTGTATACTTCTTCTCTATATATTTTCTACAGTTCCTCTTAGCTAACATATTTTCCCAAAAGGAGGAATTGAGGAATCCAAGTAAACACCATGAGAACAACTTGGTTCATTTTAGTTACACTTTCCTTCGATCCTCTTTCGCAGGCGAATCTGCTTTTATGCACTACGCATCCATTTTAGTTTCTTGTCCTTAAAGCTACCATTTCGTTCGAATATTTCCCTATTTTTTTCCATTTTTCACGAAAAGTCAGACAAAAAAAGGATATTTTTTCAAAAGAGTAAATTTAGAGTAAGAGTAGACCATGACGTTTTCCTCTTGGTTGTTATATGACTAGATCTTTCAAAAGTTTTTTAAGTTTCGTCTGGCATTTAGTATTCAGTATCGCAAGTGCAGCAGACTAAGGTTGATCATGAATTATACTCTAATTCTTAGCTTAATTCTTGTTCATCATCCCATTGCATCTTTACATTTGACTTGACGAGGAACAATATTGCTCACAATCAGAGTATTTTCTGTAGAGTAGATGGAAAATGCGAAAAAATAACTGTTAGGTTTTGATCCAAGCCAAGTCTAAAGAGTCTTGTGAGTCTTGGTCTTGTCTCTTGTCTCGTCCTTCCCCAGAACCAGAAGGAGAACACTCTACGATACATAATGTAATGTAATATGGCGAAATATGTACAATGAAGACTTACAAGTGGAGAGTTCGAGAGATGATAATGATGGTGATGACGATGAGGACGCGATACGATACGATGAGTTGTGTAAAGTTGGTAGGACAAGAGCCAGAGACCAGAGAGCTTATACTCATACTCAAAACTCTTGAATAGATAGGGAAAAGGATAAAAAACACAACCAACAGAACAGGATCTGTATAGAGAACACTACACCAAAGCCTAGAGAACTTGACTCACTTTACAATTCACATAAAGAACAGCCCACGTACATAGGCTTATGGGTATACTAACATACGGCTACTTAGCATTCACACACTAACGCAATATATATACACGTTCACCTAACATTAAGAGAAGAGGTCTGGGACTCAGGTTATGTTAAGGCTGAGAATCTGCTTGGAATCGCTCTGATGGTGAAAGCTGCTGGGCTGTGCTCTCAGCTCCTCTCAACTAGTTCTAATGGCTCAGGGAAAAAATGTGTAAATGCTGAGCCTTCTCTAGCCTCGTATACGCTTTGAGATCACGCCAACACGAACGAGCAGCATGGTAGCATACCACCACACAAAAGCACTGATACCGATGAACTGGCAAGAGATGAGATGGAAAAGAGTAAAACTCTCTGAGTGGAGGAATGTAGCAAAAAAAACACTCTCACACAAAGTGTGTGTGTGTAGCCAACTGCCAACAAGGAAACTGACTTACTCAGACTGAACTATCTAGGAAAGAGAGGCTTCTTCCTTCTACACTGAAGCTACAAGAACCAGCGAAATTTTCAGAGATCAAGTTAAACAAAATAATTTTTTTTGGGCTTCTCGGACGGCGGACCACGTCGACGTCGACCAAACCATACGATAAGGAGAGTGGAGTCTAGTAATGAAATGTAATGATGATGATCACCTAGACCAAGAACGTATACTCTCTAACAATCCATGCATGGAATGAAAGAGAAGAGAAGCGATTCTCGGTCGAGAAAAAAAAAGCTTTCGAAAAGACATAAAAAATGGCTGGCTTTGGCTTTGCCTTCGACTCAAAATAAGGAAGGAGACGAGCGAGAAATAGAAGAGCGAATCAAAAAGAAAAATAGACTCTTCCGCTGGCTCACCACCACCACTCACAAATACATCTACCATATTCTCCTCACTAATAAAATATGTCGAATGGGAAATATGCCTAAGTGGAAAATACAATGCAATTGCAAACGCTCTCCTATCATGATATCATGGTCTTGCTCTGGTTCTGTTTTCAACGAGAACAAAAAAAACTCATGGCTCATGTATGCGCAGTGTGCTTAAAAAATAAATATTTTTCTCTACTGCCCTTCCAGCAAAAAAAATCTGTAGAGAAGATATACAAATATAACTAAACTCCCTGCGAAAAAAGGTTGGCGTGTGTCTAAATAGCATAATGAATTGCAATTTTTCTATTGCGAAAATACACGCGAATTTTATCATTGACACTATGGTCATTAAATAGAAGTCTCAATACGCCCCGTTTTATTCCCTAAAAATATTGAACGCTTTTGCTTTGTAATTTAACACTAGCAAGTTTCTCAAATTGTTGATACTGGAGAGTAGGACATTAAACAAGGCTTAAATTTCCTGGAGAATGAATATGTACACGTAGCTGTAAAATTAATGAGGTTAATTTTTCTATTTACACTTGGCGTTCTCGTATTAAGTGTGGGTGTGCTTGTTTACTGTTGGTTCTTTTCCCATCTTGATTTTATAATCGATTCGCTCAGTGGAGTAGAAATTGCGTAGTTGCTTTAGAGCTCTTTCCCAAACTGTGTGTTATTCAATTACTATAATAATGTAGGAAAGTAGGAAGTAGTGTTGTGGAAGTGGAGTAATTTTTTGCGTAGTAGGGTTCGCATAGGCTACTCATAGAGCCTTAACTGTTATTTTTCCATTGGAAAATATAGAAAATCTAGAATGGATGTTTACCTCCTTATTGATTTTTATCCAATGATCAAACAATGTCATTTTATTTTTTCGCTTTTGGTCTCACCATCACTCAAGTCGTTTGATGGAAGTATTTTGACTTGGTACAGCCATGGGGCATATGTATAATGGAAATGAAAAGGTACAAAGGATGAAGTAAAAATATTATATAGTCCAGCAAATCTCTACTGCATTACATGGATTCCAGGAGAAAGTCACATGTCCAGAGAGGTCATCTTGAACCTTGATAATTTATTCAATGTTTTCATTCCTGATTTCAACTCGGCTAGTTTAGGTAGTTTAATTTTCTTTAAACTTTAGTTTTTTTGCTGGCAACTGTAAGCAGAAATCGAGAAAAATCTAGTTGAGTGAAAGCATATATTTGTCCTTTTTTAATTTTAAAGAAACCAAAAAATCTCAGCTGGTTCAAATGACTCAAGTATTTTCAACCATAGACTTAACCTAATCCAGAACAAGAATATTGATAATATTGAACAATAACAATTTCTTACAATGAATAGAATAAGAATATGTCCAAAGTACACATATATTTTATATTTCTTCTTCAGAAAACAGAGCCATTTAAGAATTGTAGGATATTTGGTTGATGATGATGAACTCAACAATACCATCAAAAAGGTAAAGAAGGATTATGTTTGACTATATGAGTATGCATGTAAAAGTATGCAGTGAACTAGCAGTATACTCAGAAATTACGATGTTAGGCTTCGTTTGGCTTATGCGGATGACGGCAAAAGCTTAAATTTACCGAGAATACGATATTACTCATTCTCAAAAATTGTAGTTGAGAAATAAAAACGAGTAAATTATACCTAAAATATGCACGTACAAACGACGAACACAGACTCAGTATAATTTTGAAGCAAAGTATTGAGTTTCTTACATCGTGCTTACTTTTTTGTAAATATTTTTTAAGGAAAGATTTGAGATTTGAGTACTGGCGTAGCAAGAAGGACATATGGGTTGATTCAATGATATTTTACAATGAGTATGGTAGGGTATACCAGGTTTATGTATTCAATTCATATCTTTTTGGTTTATGACTTGGCCTAGTATAATTTGTGAGCGAATTGAAAAGAAAATCTTTTGATTTTGAAGGAAATGAATAATACATGAATTAAAACTAATGTTTGAATATGGCAAGGCTTAAAATTCAGATTTGAAAATGGGCAGGTATTTACTACAAAATTCACATGGAATTGAGTAGAACGGGAGGAAAATTTCGGAGGTTTCAGACAATATTTGGACATAGGATAGGATTCACAAACAGAAATTCAAAGCCTTTTCTTAATAAAGTCAGGTTTACCAATATACCCTTTCAAGTAATTTTATAAGATTAAATCAATTTTCTGATTTTCTGCGGAATTTTACTTTTATTTTCTAGAAATATTCAAATAATTAAAGAACGTCCTGGTTTTCTATGGTAGTACATTTTTTTAGTAATACGTCCTATTCACTTTGCATGGTATTCACTTCTTGGAATCCTAACAAAATCTTATTTATTGAGGAAACTTTTTGCTGTAACGTATGTATATCGTATTAATGCAGTCGGATGAAGAAAAGATGTTAATGTATTCTCCACAGATAAATTTATGCTTTCCTAGGAGAAAGTTCTGGAGAAGGGCGACTAGTAACGCTGGAAACTTCAATAACATCACCAACCCCGGAATAAAATTTTTCGCCATGGCTACAGTTGTCAAATACTGCCCAGCAAATTTCAAATCGTTATTTTTTTTATGAATAAAGTTAAGGGTTTCTGCATTAAACTCCGTATTTTGTAATTGACGATTGTTTCTGGAGAATATTTTGCTTATAAGGCCATGTTTTCCTACTGGAAGATTCCATGAAATGCTTTCTCCGTAATAAGGAAAAGGAAAGGTTTATTAAAATGCAAAGAAACGTTTACCTTGCGACAACTCATTGCGGTTTATCTGGTATTTCCATAATTCAAAACATTTGTGTGTATAAATGCTTGAATTTAATGCAATAATTGTTAATATTTAATCCAACAATTTGCTTATGAATAGATAAATTCATCGAGCAGTCTACCCAGAAAATGAACAGTTTGCATTCACTATCTAGTTGGCATTTAACTGAAATTGATGAATTGTTTAGGGACCTTGGGACCTAGCAATTATAACATGCCAACAATCAAATCTAAGCATTTAATCACATTGATGCAAACATGTTTGTTTAATTTCTAAAGTAAAAAGGTCAATATTGCTTACTTCCGGTTTTGGCAAGACAGTAGTGATTGAAGTTTTTGCTTTCTCTTACGTCGTCGTGCATGTTTAAAACGTTGGGTTCATGGGTGCATGAAGATATGCATTTACTATTCTTCATAACACAATAGTGTTGTTGGAATCTCTAGCGCGTTGACCCAGTCAAACTAGACTTTCTATGGCAAATCTAAAATGCATGTTAATAAGACTGGGGCAAAGTTGAGAATAAGCGAATCATCTGATCATAAAATAATGTCACCTGTCTTGTGCTTTGTATATAAATAGCACATGCCAACTTTCACACTTGAAATTTCTAAGTAGACTCTCTGTTTGCATTCAAAATGTTACCTAATTCGTAACTATAAAGCCAGAAAAGGTCAAGGAAGGAGAGAAAGTCATGTTCATGGTGAAAAACTTGTATGTGATTGATTTACTAACTTGTTTTCTTGTTGTTTTGGAGCAACGCGGGTAATCCTTGATAAGTCTGCTTTCCTACTTTCACGGTGCTTTCCTCGTCCCTACGTAAAATGTGGGGTTCTCAACTGTTCCGAAGTTTTGGAACTAAGGTGATTGCAACCGCTACGGTGAAAGGAGTTAAAGGGAAGAGGTTAATTCCTACGAGAGCGGCATTAATACTGGTAATACTTTAAATCTGGAAATCTATTTGAGAGAAAATATAGAGATTTGAAATGTAACTCTCTTAAATCTGCTTCTGATTAGACACCAGCGGCTGTGAACAGAATCAAGGAGCTTCTTCAAGGAAAGGAAGAATTTGTAAGTATCCAAACCCAAGCATTAAATGTTTGGACTGTTTTCATATTTGAACTGTCTCCACTGTGCTTTCTCTTACCTTTCTGAAGCAGATTGGTCTCCGAATTGGGGTCAGACAGAGGGGCTGCAACGGACTCAGTTATACGCTTGAGTATGCGACTAAAAAGACTCCCATGGATGAGGAGGTGTCACAAGATGGTTAGCTTAATTTTGATCGTTGGCTTTCTTTTCTAGAAGACTGTGATTTCTAGACTTAAAATATTTCCACTGATTCTTTTGTTCAGGTGTCCGTGTCCTCATAGACCAGAAAGCACAGTTAACCCTCCTTGGAACTGAGATGGACTACCAAGAGTCAAAACTAGCTTCAGAGTTTGTCTTCAACAATCCTAATATCAAGGGGACCTGTGGTTGTGGAGAAAGTTTTTCGATTTAATTCTCCATGTATCTCACAGTAGTTGTTATTATGTCACGAGATGTTACTGTTGTCTAAGCGCCTATCGTCTCATGAATTTATACTTGCATTAAGTAGATTGCTTAGTTTTTATTTATGCATTAAAATGAATTTAATGCCAACTTAGTTAGTATTTGAAGTGTAAAGTTGTTCATGTATTCTAGAGCTGTTAATTACTTTAATATAAATTTATAAGCTCATGGTGCGCTAGTCATTTAGAAATTATTGTGAAAATAAAAATTACGAAGAAAACTTTTCCCCGAGAAGCTTTGTTTTTTCACTCTATAGCCATCTATAATTTCATAGGGGAAGTTACATGAAAAGGATACGCTTTCTTCACGAATATTATTGTTTTCCATTGCCCCAAACATGACAAAGGTACTCTGGTAATGCCAGGCCCATAAAAGAATATACATTTAAATTTACCATTGATAGGTAGCAGGAAGGCGGTAAAAGTTATATAAGAGCTAAACCTAAGTAAGTTTACATTTTGCCAAGAAAAATCTTTTGTGTTTGACTGGTATCGAGTCTCGACAGGATTGAGTGGGACAGTTCATCAGGCGGTACGAAAGAGTAAAGTAGTCAAGCTCAGATAAAATTAAATTAATTTATTTTAAATTATTAAATATTCTAGAATATTGGAGAGTATTATATTTTGAGCGGAGTATTTATGTTGTCAGTGAAAGGAAATAAACATCAGTGAATATTTTGAAGTTTTTACTAGGTGTCTGACCTTTAATTAGTCGACAAAGGTCAAATTATTAATAAGATATAGCGAAGCAGTGAAAAAAGAAAGATGGCGAAAGTACATGTTTCCAACGTAGTTGTCCTTAATAACCCGTGTGAGTTTAACACTCCATTCCAGTTTGAGATCACGTTCGAGTGTATTGAGGAGCTAAAAGAGGGTCAGTAATTGATTATTGAGTACTAAGAATAAATATAACTGGGTAACTGAATACGTTGATGATTTAAGTTGGTTTTATTCAGATCTGGAATGGAAAATTATTTACGTGGGATCCGCTGAAAGCGAAGCTTTCGACCAGGTGCTGGATACGGTGTTTGTCGGACCAGTGCCAGAAGGGCGTCATATGTTTGTATTTCAAGTAAGCCTTTAAGTTTTCTATATTCTATTAACAAACTGAGTAAATGATGACAATGTCATGATATTTGATATATTTTAATGAGAAAATAACTTCCTTGGATGTCTGAGTTTTCTCCTGTATCCATTTCTTTCCAAGCCGGTTTTCATTGTCAAGGAAATTTTTTAACGGAATTTTTTTCTTATTCCAAAGGCAGATCCTCCAGACACAGGAAAAATCCCTCTTGCGGATGCCGTCGGGGTTACAGTCGTGCTCCTAACCTGCTCTTACAGGGGAAAGGAGTTTGTCCGTGTTGGCTATTATGTAAATAACGAATACTCAGACCCAGAATTGAGGGAGACGCCTCCACCAACTCCTCTCTATGAAAAGGTATCTATAATAATCCATTTGATCTGATTTCCTCAATTAAACTTTTTATATTGACCTCTAATCTTAACTTTTGCGTACTTTCTCCAGCTTACCCGTAACATCCTAGCAACTCAACCTCGCGTCACCCGCTTCAAGATCGAATGGGATGATAAGCCTACGGAAGCTGGCGCTTCAACCCAATTCGCTGAAGCAGAAGGTGAAAGTGGTCAAGGAGGTGTAGGCATTTCACCCGCATCACTTCAAACAGAATCCGCCATGGAAGATAACTCCATGGATCAAAATACAGAAAGCAACGGCGGCCCTCCGAACCTAGTGGAGGCCGTGATCCCACCAGCTATAAATAATGGAAATGCTAATGGCAACACCCCCATAGAATATAGTGACTGTACCGGAGACACTCTCAATCTCATTGATCCCAGCGCCGCTGCCATGATGGCGAAATGCACCTCCAACGATTCCATGAATAATACTCCTATGGAAGTAATCTAATTTTGTGGAGTGGATTACTTCCGAATCTTTAGAGACCCCGATGAATTCTTACTGCTAGTTTAATTAAGTCCATTTTGGTAAGCACTGCAACTACATTTCATCAATTTTATTAACTCATTTAATTTGCATTCAAATTAATTACATTTAATTTTACTAATCTAAGGTAGAATGTTTGGGAATACGTAAACTGTAAATTAATCCATCTTCCGTCACGCCACCTTCATATAACCTTTCCCTCTCCCCATTAACAGAGTCCACTTAATCTATTACATAATTCATTCATCACAATCAATTTGTCATCAAACAGGAGACAAACACGCCCTCACACATTAGTCAAGATTTTTAAGTTAAATAAATTTATAGAAAATACAGCGCGTTCGGTCGAGTATGATTTTACGGTTCGCCCAAAAAACCCTAATAAATTTAGACTTTCTCTCGTTTCGATTCTGTCGAGTGTTGATATTAGACTTTCGAAAAGCGTTAAACGTTTAATCTTTGTTTACAATGCAACTTTTTTAATTGTACTCGTTTCATTTCATTCTTTCTCTCCTTCCAAAATATCTAGATACTTCCAAATACTTTAAATTTCCAGAAACATTTAAAATTTAATACTTTCTCTTTCCTTCACATGATCATATCTATCTAATTAAGTTTTTGTAGGCTAATTGTTTTAATTAATTATCTTACCAATTAGATCTTTGTATATTTGGTTAAATATTCTGCAGAATTTTTTATTTTTTTTTACAATTTCAATTACGTTATAAATTTAGAACAACGCTACAGTAGAATATCCCTCCGAGTTTGCAGAGTTTGGGGGAGTAAGAAAAGGGTCACGTGTAGGATCGAGGTCTACTCGACCTTCATCATCATCATCAAGTTCTGACCCAAAGTCATATTTTGATATTACAGATCTTCTCGCGAGTCCCCAGAAACGTGAGGGCTTGAGTCTATCCACTGCCTGGAACTTCCAGCCAATGTGCGTTTTACATCGTCTACACTCCACGATAGTCCAAGCATATCTGAAGTATAGAAATTTCTTTAATTTAATTGGGGTATTATTTGATTACGATAGTTTATTCTAATTTTAATGTTGAGGTTTATTGTAAAAATAAATTAGGCGCAAGTATCAAACTAAATCGACGTTTTTCTAAGCTGCTTAATTAATAACTTAAAGGTTAACTTAATTAATAGATTAAAGAATTTATATATTTTTTCTTTTGTTCGTACCAATTTAAACTTTGAGGGAAATAAATACTTAGAAGTAATAATTTTAGGAAAAAAAAGTTAAAAGTTTTAATAAATTAATTTTCATACCCTGGAAACCAAGAAGCCTCTGTGGAGGGTGCTCCGCGTGTGACTAATTCTCTGGCTTTGTAGACAGTTAGAGTCTCATGAACGAATCCATGCGGATTCACGTAAGTCCCTTGGGGACCTTCTATTGACATGGAGAAGATCTGGGCGTGATCAGCGATGGATGCTTCGCAGCTCCTGCAGCTTATCACTTTGGTCTGAAATTTAAAAAAAATCCATGGATTGTTGAAATGTAGGAGATTAATAACTTTTGGTGAATTATTAATAGAACTTACTGTTTTTCCAAAAAGTTGGGCATAATATCTAAGTCTCTGAATAGGACAGTTCATCCTGAGGACCTTCGTCCTGTGGGAGTCATCAATAGGAAGATTCTGTGCGAGCCAGAAGCTTAGATCCGAAGCGTCTGTAGGAATCTTCCCTTTAGACTTGGCAACTCCTTTAAGTTCGGTGGTAAGAAGGGTATGCACCCTCTCCACTAAAACGGTCTCGTCATAATGCTCGAATACAAAGTACGGATGGGGAGTGAAGGGCGCGTAGTATTTTAGCCTCTTCCTCTGACATTGAACCTTGGCCCTAAGGAGTGTCAAGTCCTTTTCTATTTGCGCAATTTGGGCCGCTGCTCCGGTGGTCGAGGTAGAAGTGGCAGAGACCACAGAAGAAAGAGAGTCCCTCCTAGAAGAAAAACGGAATCTACTAGAGAGGCTAGATAAACGACTTCGGCTTCCAGAAGAAGGAGCAGCTGAGGAAGATGCTTCCGGTTCGGTATTCCCTGTTGCGGCCTCCTCCTCATCTTGTTCCATGGGGATGTTCAACTCTAGAGCGTGAGGGCTTTCCATAGTTCGAGCCACGTTAGGAGTAAAGATGGGGTGCATAAAAAGCTCCAGTCTAATCTCCGGGCGGATGCGTACTTTCCCCATGAGGTTACCATCCGCTTGCCGTCGTACCTCCAAGATACTGAAGCGCTGACGACCTTTAGCTTTCACTGCGAATGTGGAGGACATCCCTGGTGTTTCTATTCCTTCACCTTCCTCCTGGAATTCGAAAATTTCCGCTAGTGTGCCCACAGCTCCTACATAGATCACGTTGCCTTGGGGACCACTCAAGCTGCTGGATTAAGGGAAAATGAATAAAATCAAAATAAACTATTTTGTAGATTATTTTAAAGAATTGCTTACGCATTATGGACTATTCCAAACAGTCTATCTCCCGATACACATCTACGTATAGCGTTCTGGAACACTGAATGATACACCTGGAGTGGAAGAGTCTGTCCAGGGATCAAATGTTGACTCATTGCAATTAGAGGAACCTCAGGCGTCGCATCGTCCTCCAATAAAACCCTTCCTTGGAGCTCTTCCATTCCATCTCCGAGGTACTGTAAAATTTATTGAAAGTTTGAAAAAAATCCCTTCTTTATCAACCTTCGATAAGCATTTGTTTTTGCAAAATCATACTGTATGGCGAATGGGAAGCTCCTGGTCAAACTCAGGGACATCATCATCCATGTCAGCGGCATCTTGCGCATCATCCGAAGCCCTGTCCCCTACAAAATAGTATCCATAAAAAGTTTTCAATTTAAACATCAATGAAACCAAAATTCTCCAGAATGTCCTACTTGTACTTCCAGATCTACGTAAATTTTGAAAAAAATTGAAATTGAGTCAATACGTGATCTCCGGAGTAAAGAGCGTATCCAAATGACAGATTTAGAACGAAGGAATCGTTCCATTCTCACGGTCACATTAAAATTCTTAAATTATGAATTGGAACTTTATAGACCAACTTTAACTGTATAACCGTTTGAAAATTCTTAAATTGGAATATGTTTCAAGTCTCAAAGTCTTAAAAATGTGGAGGAAACAGGTCAGGTCACAAAAACCCAGCGTCTTACGAATAGACACACAGTAGTAAAATTATTTTATAAATTGTCCAGCGTTAAATACTTTAATTTTTATGGGCAAGTTGCCAAGTGAATATTGAAGCACCGTTTTAGACAAGAAGTACAAGCGAATTGGGTAACTCACTTTCACTGGAGGGGGGATTTAAGAGGGGAAACTCTCCCTCGCTGTCATCCTCAGAGATATAGTCCAAGCTGTCACTGTCACTGTCTTCCATACGGACCCTCCTTTGCCTGGGAATCCTCTGGAAAATATTATCACCAATCAGGTCTTGTAGATTTCTCACAAGTAGGGGGGCACGCACCCCTTGCTGTGCTCTTACCACATCGTAGTCAAAGTTGTAATCATTTTCATCCGGTTCGGGAAGAAGTTGGGGCGGAATTGGGAATAGGATCACCTGTTGTTGCTCGTGAGCTTGTGGTCCTGCTGGGAGCTGTTGCACTACGACTTCTTCATTCTGCGCTGGAGGGGGGTTGCTATTGTTATGCTCTGGTGCTGGATTCTCTCTGGAACTTTCACCCTGGTTCAGGTTAATGTTCACATTGTTTTCAATCTGGCTACCTAGATTCCTCCTTGGGACAAGTAACGGTAGGGGTTGTTCAAATGGCTCCCGGTGACTGTCATGATGTTGACTGGCATCCTCATAGTCACTTTCTTCAGAGTCTGATGCCATCATTTTGAACGCTTTAGGGGGGCTGCTTCAACTTAAAGTTCAAGTACAAAGTGACCTGGCACTGTAACCATCCAAAACTATTTGAAATAATTGTGACAACATTACAGATAACTGCAACTTAAAAACTATCATTGAACTTTCACTCTTTCTCCAGCCTTAGTTCCTTTCTCCTACGCACGTAAGGTGCAATCACTTTCCCAGAACTGAACTAAACTGGAGCAAGGAGAAAGACGGAGAAAGAGGAAAACCCAAGCGGATTAAGTACATCTGTCCTCATCTTCTAGTTTCCCTACAAACTATAAAGCCTACGCTTTCTGCTCATGACGCAAATACAATTTCTCTCTTTCCAATATTTCCACATTTCCCCCAAAAATATTGATAGATAGACCTTTAAAATACGCTTTACGCTGGGTGTATTTACAGCGTAAAACACTTGTTCTTTCTCTCTTGGGGGCTTTCACTTTCTGCGCAGTTGTGCTCGTACAGGGTAAATACATTCTGCGGAAGTGTCAGTTTTCTTTCCCTATTGGATTAGGTACATCAGCCTCCTCTAGTTCCTACCAAGCTTATGCGGAACAAGCTAAAAGATGGAGTTGTTTATTTCCCCAAAAAAATGACAGCGAAACGATATGACATTTTGATATTGATATTAGGAACTAGTATGGAGGGAAGAAGGCAACACTAGATATTAGAAATGATATTGTAAATTAAGGAACCAAATATCCTATTTTAGAATTGGATGAGGGAGGAATTTCAGATTTTCTTTTAGGTGAAAGCTTAGATGAAAAGCCGGAAATAGAAGTAAATCACTTTATATAATGAATGAATAACCAAAATGTAGGGAAAGTTAATGCAAACAAGATTTAAAATGACTTTGAATGATTATTATGATTGGTATTGGTGAATAAATTTTCCCTCTAGACAAGGCTATGTATGCAGTTTTTATCAATTAACAGTTTATAAGAAAACTTACGTTATTTCCAACTTTCACAATCAGTTCAGTTTCGGAAGAATTGACTCCAACCGTTTGGTAATGTTCTGACCAGATAGCTAAAATCCAAGAACCTTTAGACTGAAAGCAGATGTGCAAATAACTTTTCCTTTCAAAGCAAAAATTATATCCACAAGTTAAAGCATGGGTCGTACATTGAACTCGCCTTGTGTCTTGTCTACTCTCTCGAATGCACTGCACTTTGACTATGGTAATGTCTCAACTCCCAAACCTCAATCAAAGATATTAGGTACTTAGCAAAAAGTCAATTAAGTCGGGATGATACACAAGTGCACGGATTAAACCAAGATTTTTATTCAAAGTTTTGCAGTCGTACCTAGCCTATCTTGTTGCCTTCCAACAGGTCCGACAGTTCCTACTGAGGACAATCCAAAATCTTACTTAGATTAATCCTTGTCTATCTTTTTTTTTCCTCAAGATAATGGACAAAAGTATTTACACCGCGCACTCTTATAAATATTTAGACTTCAGTTTAGACTAGTTAATAAGTCTCTTCTTAAAGATGTCAACCTTTAGAACTTACTTAAATATGTAGTTTAGAATATATAGAGGATACTCCTTGTACAGAAATTAATAAATTACTAATTTATAAAACATGTGAGATGTAAATGTTGACATACATCCATATCTTTTGCATACAAACTCTCTGACCACATCCAATTCAATCCACTGAGACTGAATTCACAATTTTGTTTACATTCGCATTCTCTGGTTCGTTGCGGTTAGCCCAGCTACATGTTACGTATGCTCTGTATGTTTAATCTTCTCATGTGATGCGATATATAGAATGGATAGCATAACTTGCGGATTCGTATTACACGTAAAGTACTTCCAAATGATAATCCATCCTTAGAACACGTGCATTAAAAACTCTCTGATAATTTTTTAATCCCGGGCCCTAGAGGCAGGACAGGTGCTGAGAAAGGACATATTTCGCTAGTGACTTTCACCGGAAATGGTTGACATGGCTGTAGAAGAAAATCAGGCAGTGACCAATTTCCGAGATTACCTGCGACTCAAGTCTGTCCACCCCAATCCAGATTACCGTAGGTTGAACTTAATCTGGTTAAATTGGACTGACGTTGACTTTCTCCAAATATTATCACATAAGTTTGGTTTGGATTTTCAGGAGGATGCATAGAGTGGATTAGAAAGCAGGCGGATGAAATCGGTCTGGAGTTTAATATGGTTGAGTTTCCTTCACCTTGCGAATTTGCTGTGTGGCTTACGTGGCCTGGCAAGACGCCTGCTTTGTCTACACTCTTGTTAAGCTCCCATATTGATGTAGTTCCGGTGAATGAGGAGAAGTGGACCTATGATCCTTTTGCTGCGGAGAAAGATTCCAAAGGGAATATTTTTGCGAGAGGCTCGCAGGACATGAAAAGCCTAGGTGTGCAGTATCTGGAAGCTATAAGGAGGCTGAAAGCGAAGGGTTTCGCACCGCTGAGGACAGTACATGTTCTTTTCATACCGGGTTAGAATCTAGTACTTTTTTTCCGGAAGAAACAAGCCTATTTGACACTTGACCGTATTGTTTTGTCTGGATTTTAGATGAGGAGGTAGGAGGGTTTAAGGGAATGGCCCCGTTTGTCAAGTCTCCCGAGTTTGCCAAGCTAAATGTAGGCTTTTCTCTTGATGAAAGCTTACCAAGTCCTGAGGAGGAATTCATTGTGACATACGCAGAGCGTTGCATTTGCCGTAAGCACACTTGAAAAAGCCAAAGTTCTGAATTGAATAAAAAATTTCTTTATGAAATTTTCCAGAGGTGAAGTTTACAGCAAAGGGCACCACAGGTCACAGCCTCTATTTTCAAGAAGACACTCCCGGAGAGAAAATTCAGAAAGTGATTAATCGCCTTCTAGGATTTCGTGCGGAAGAGAAAGCTCGCATGGAAAGCGATCCAAATATTCTTTTGGGGGATGTGACCTCCGTCAACTTGACAATGCTTGGGGTAAGATGAGAATCATAATCCTAACGGATAGGCTCTCCTTTTTATAAACTAAATAGCTTTTCTCTTCCAGGGAGGTGTACAAATAAATGTAGTGCCTTCAGAACTAAGTGCCTCTTTTGATATCCGGGTCACCCCAAAATGGAAAAAGGAAGAAACGCTCTGTTTCCTCCAACAAATTTGTGAGGATGCCGGTCCAGGCGTAAGCTACGAATTTGTCTTTAACTCTTTGGACTACACTGGAGATACCCCTCTGGACGATAGCAATAAATGGTGGACCACTTTCAAATCTACCTGCGATGACCTGTAAGCTCCAAAAGTACTAATATTTCCTAGAGTTCCACATCATCCAAAATCCAAAACTCTCTCCATTTTTATTTTTTAGAGGAGTTAAACTTAAACCGATCATCATGCCTGGATCCACTGACAGCCGGTACCTTAGGCAACTAGGAATCCCTGCACTAGGCTTCTCTCCCATAAACAACACTCCCGCTTTACTCCACGCCAACGATGAGTTCCTCAACGAGGATGTTTTCCTCCGAGGCATTGACATCTACGAAATGCTAATTTGGAACCTATCGAACATTCCAGGCTACAACCTGTTTCAGATTCCAAAGCTATTTTAAGTCCTATTTAAAGACCTGAATAAAATTAAAAATAATTAGCGAAAATCTTAATCGATACTTTCCAAATAAAAAATGATTTTCATGCATTCCATTACTCATCAACTGAACATACTTTTCCTTTCTATGATGCAGTATACCCTTTTTCTTGCTTGGACTCTTCATCTTGCATACTCAAACTTGTTGAATTTTCATACAAAAACAGAAAGAACCGGCTCGAGTGTCTGTTTGCATTTACAACTTTTATATGTACAGATGCACTTGACATTGCACATGTGACAGATCAAGCAAAGCTTAAAGAGAAAAAAATACTCACTTATTTTAATCTAATCTAATCTACACTCCACAAATCAAATACACTCCAAGCATTGAGTGGAGCAATCAACTAATACTCAGCTAATCTCGATAATACAGACAGCACACAAAACAATTTACAGAGAAAACTACTGTCAACTCAGAATTTAGAAGTGGTTGAAACTGAAACAGCTTAAAAATAAATCCTTTTCATTAAATCATATCATGCTGCCGTAAGCTTACCATTGCCGTCATTTGGATCGGACCATATCAGCCCAACTTGAATTTTATTAAAATCTGTTAAAGTCAGAATAAATATCTCCAGGGACACATGTCATTAACGATTCTATAACTTCTCGAGTTCATTCTGACTTTTACCGAAATCTGTGAAAAGCCTAAATATTTTTGAAAAAATGGGAGAGCATATCGCAGTGACGAATTTTAAGGAGTATTTGAGGATCAAAACTGTCCATCCGAATCCGGACTATGGTTCGTTGAAAAATATTATTTAAAGCTAAATTGAAAGTGAAATCAGGTCATGTAAATTGAGTATTACTCTTCTTGGATAATGAATTGATTGTAGAAACTGCGATAGATTGGCTTAAGAAGCAAGCCATTGATCTCGGTTTAAAGTTTAACATTGTGAGATTCCCTCCACCTGGGGAATTTGCGGTGTACTTGACATGGCAAGGAACACAAGGTGGTAGTTTAAAATCTATTATGCTCAATAGCCACATTGATGTCGTGCCAGTGGATCCGGTGAGTAAGGAAAAGAGAAAGTATAAAATGGAGAAGTAAATTCATCGGAAAATGAATTATTATTTAAATGATTTTCGTAAAACATTTATCCACCTTTTCAGAGCAAATGGACTCATGACCCTTTTGGAGCTGAGGAAACTCCCAATGGTAACATCTATGCGAGAGGAAGTCAGGTAAGATGGTATAAGTGAATACTTTGGGGTGATGTAAGAATTGCACTGAAATAAGTTTGCTTTGATTTGATGTAAAAGGACATGAAATGCGTGGGTGTCCAGTATTTGGAGGCCATCAGGAAGCTCAAGGCTAAGGGCTACATTCCAATAAGAAATGTCCACGTGTCATTCGTGCCAGGTAACTTTTAGCTTAAAGCAAATGGAAAGATACTGAAACTTTGACTTTACTCTAATTTTCTGAATTTTAACATAGACGAGGAGGTTGGAGGGTATAAGGGAATGGCGCTCTTCGTGAAATCCCCAGAATTTCAAGAATTGCGTGTTGGGTTTGCTCTCGATGAAGGGATTGCTAGTCCAGATGACACTTTCCATCTATTTTACGGAGAGCGAGCGATTTGGCGTGAGCAAACAAAAATTATAAAGACGAAAGATATTTATTGCATGGATTGTTTGGAGGAAACGCTAAGACAAATAATGTCCAAATAGAGTTTAAGGTGACGGCAAAGGGGAAAACCGGCCACGCTTCTATCCTCCATGAGGACACGGCAGCTGAAAAAATTCATTACGTAATAACAAAACTGCTCAAGATTCGAGAATCAGAGAAGGCAAGACTGGCAGCCAGTCGAACTCCAGATTTGGGCGATGTCACCAGTGTGAATATGACAATGCTTGGGGTACAAAACAATATCATAAGCACTCAAAGCCGTAGATAGAAAAATTTACTTATTAAAATTTGTATCTTTAATTAGGGAGGTCTACAACCAAATGTCGTACCACCCGAGTTATGCGCGGTTTTCGACATCCGCATCACTCCACACTGGACTCTAGACTACATGAAGAAATTACTGGATGACACTTGCAGCGAAGCTGGACCGGACGTGAGTTACGAGTGGATTCAGAACAGCAATATTGTTGCTCAAACAGCACTCGATGACACCAACGTTTGGTGGACTACGTTCAAGTCCGTCATTGACTCATTGTAAGCTAGAACATTCATCCAGGGTAAATTTTGCATGTTCCGGGGAAAGCTTATTTAAGATAATTTTATTATTACACAAAGGGGCTTGCAATTGAACTCTAGCATATTCCCTGCCGCCACAGATGTGAGCTTTGTCCGGGAGGTTAGTTCAGTACAAAATATCCTTAACTATTTTTAATTTTTAGGGGACTCAACATAAATAAAAAAATATTCCCGGCCGCAACGGATATTCGTTATGTTCGACAGTTTGGGGTTCCAGCGTTTGGCTTCTCTCCCATGAACAACACTCCCGTACTGCTTCATGACCATGACGAGTTCCTCAACAAAGAAGTGTTCCTCAGGGGAATCGATATTTACGAAGCTATCCTGGAGACAATCATCAACCAACCTAGAGACTGATTCATGAGCTTTTTACATACTTTAACCAGGACATGCAAAATCCCAACAATATCAAGTGCAACATTCTGGTAGCGATTCTCCAATAAAAAATATTTCGCAATGTTCATTCGTTCGTGTTTGTATCTAGTTGGATCCGTCATCGTCATTCGCAAAGGCCAACAACCTAAAAGTCCTGTTTTCTCCTTCAATGTCAAACGATCGCTTAGTAAACAAGACAACCTGGATACGTAACCACTCCAGCCATAAATCACATCACGTTCAAACTCAGCTCATTTCATTCACAGGCTCAGCATACAGCACAACGCTCTCACTCTTGTAATTCTATTCATTCCAAAGTTCCAGGATAATTCCAAATTCCAATCCCTAGATCTAGAGCTACTCTACAATTTTTTTATCAATTAATTCATCGACGAAAGAGTCTCCGGGGCAACTAGAAACACTGTAATCTATCATTATGAACATCACGAACTTGCCAAAACATCCACGGGGTCGCGCAAGCAAATCCTTTTCAGAGACAAAGCTCTCCTCTGAAATTCTACTCGACTCCAGCGCAGCTCTAAATTGCATTATACCCTCAAACCCAGTGACTCTTCGTACAATCCTCTCATTTCATTATTCTTTGTGCCTGAAACCATTTTCGTTATGCACGGCAGTAAAGTGGAAAGTATCCATTAATTTTTTATGGGAGTATGAGTACAACTTTCGGATACATACTCTCGCGTTTACTAACTTAAGCATTACATTCCCTGTATATTCAGTCCCAAAGTTTTTGTTGGTTTAACAAAGATGTGTGCAGTGGATACAGAATACAAAGTTTGATCATCATCGTCATGACCATTTTCTGTGTTCTCGGCTCTTGCTCTATTCCCTTCCAAATGTCCTTGAGCGAAACTTACGTACATTTTTTTCTCGTGCTGAGGATGTTTCAATCTTTTATTTGGACTGGACCTTTCCGTTTAGTGTTCGGATGGCGTCGCTGTCCATGTAGCGTTTTCAACTTTCCATCAGATCAGAGTCTAGCACAAAGTTATCAGGGAGGCTTATCATTTTTATCATGCATGTATCTGGAGAAACGAACACGATATGTTGTTATGTTTACACGAGACAAAGAATCAATTCATTTGACTATGAAATTCAGTGCTCCACGAATAAAAATTAAACCGTTGACAATTTGCCAAGTCTCAAATTACCCCCATTGAATGAAATTAAAGACAAGAAAGTAAAATAATTAATTTAATAATTGCTCACAACTTGAAGTTGAAGCTCATGTTACCCCATAAAAAGCCTTCTTGAATCACCCCATTTGACAAAATCAAGATACTTATAAGAGGATTATCAAAACCAACCTTTTCAAGGAGTAAACAATTAAAGGTATTTGTATAAATAAATGTAGAACAAAACATCATTATTTTTCAGATGGCGCCAGTAACAATGTTTAAAAATATTAACGAAGGACACCCTCGCCCGTACACAAGGCCTTTTTATCCCTTAAAAATTCAGTGGAAAACGGGTATACCAAAATAATTTATCCTATTCATTTCACTCTATTGCTGTTACTCTTATGGACCGAAGGGGAATAGAAATTCATCTATCGGCAAGATTCGAATGGATTCCGTATGCATTATGCCCCGTATACTCTTAGGGGGATAGAACAAAGCCTAGGCATTTTGTTTTAACCAGATACCAAGAGCAGATTAGAGGGAATGTTGAAATGTTGAATCGCTCTAAAGTTAAATGTGTGAGAAGAAAAAACAGAGAAAAGAGTGTATTACATGGGGAGGGGAACGGAGAAACGAACATTTGTGTTTAAACATAAAAGAAAAAGCATCCTACCTTACCCCCGGAAAAAGCATTATTCAGGGTGAACTCTTCCTATGGACAAATTCCCCCAATCCTTCTCCATCAGTCCAACTGCAACTCCATATCCTTTCTCTACGAAAGAAAGGAATATTATTACTCTAGACTGTATCCTCTTGAAAAAAATATTCTGTTCGAGTAGACTCTCGAGGCTTACGAACCGTACAAGAACGTTGCGTTCTTTGTGCGCTACTGCTACACTGGGAAAATTATGACGGATACGAAATATTACTATTTTCTCCATTAAATCAACTTAACAATTTTTTCCATGTATTAATGATACAAGTTTTTTAGTAAAATGTCTGGCTTCTCTGAGAATGGAGATGATAAAGATTTACACTCATTCCATTTATTCTTCAAAATCTTTACCAAATGTCTCTCGTTAGATTTTGAAACGACCAAAGAACGGATGAATGTGGTCGATCAAGATTAGATTAGGCTTGCTTCAAATGAAGTAAATGAAAAGAGTAAAACTGAAATGATGACATCGTAGTAGAGAAGTGGCATAGAGCTGGAGCTCATTCTGTTGAGGTAAACTCACTTGCACAGATTTGGTATGTTATTCTTTGTGGCGGTTTCTACTCCCGGGAAAAATATTTCCTTCATGTCAATGGAGTAGCAAGGCAAGTAAAAATGTAGATAATGATAATGTCACGTTTTGCATTTAATTAGTATCTGGTACGGTACGAATAGATGTCATGTCATGTCAGTTTAAAAGCAAAGTTTAAACTTAAGCTTGAGAAAATTGAAAAGTTCAATTTGATGGGATTAGTTCACTTCATCAGACTCATGAGTGGGTGAGACTGCCTCCATGCAATAATGTTTACAACTATTAGCAATGAGGTTAGCGTGCGGACTTTGTTATGATCTTCAGTCACAAACTCATCATCATCATTCTCACCATTCGTCATCCTCATCATCACGTAAGAAATTGAAACAAAGACGAAGACATTATAGCATTTTAAGAAACTCATGCAACGCACGGCTCGCGATCTGATGAATTAAATGTTTCAAAAACCTCAATTATATTCCAACGTATAAAACTAGTATGAAAGCTGACCAAGTCTAAAGATGGTTTGACTTAACAGTTTCGTTTCCATGAAACTGAAAAGCAATATTGAGGTGAAAATAATTGCTTCGGATTCTTCATTCTTCCCTTTATGAAACTTTAACATTGTTCCCTAGTTAAATTTTAACTTTATTTAACCCATGCATTTTAATTTTCCTTACAAGCAGCAGCAGCACTATCGCCGCCACCCTGTTCAAATGACAAGCAAAAGAGGAGCGAAACGAAATGGATAATGTTGCAGATACGAACATGGATAAAATATTTTTTCCTCTTTAGTGCAGGTGTTTGCCCGAATCCGAACCCAACAACCAAAAGTATTACTACAGCTACCCAATACGAATACCCTACCCATCTCTCTCCCCCCAAAAAAGCCCAAAGCACTCTAGATACTAGAATGGAAAAAAGTAAATAAATTCTCATGTAAAATCTAACATATCCTGTCCATTATATTTTCCCCGATCCAGCTCAACCTCAACGAATAATGTATCTCGGTAACGTGAACCGTTCATGTACCTTCACCATTATAATTCTTAGTCAAAGAACATCTTTTTTTCAGTTTGTTATCCTCTGCACATTATTCCCATGAAGACAGAAAACATTTTCCCTGCGAGTGTTTCTGCGTTTTGCCTCTTCCCTCGCTTCTCATCTCTCTCCCTCTTACGCTCGAGCAGAGTGTATGTGTATTCTACTTGCTCTCCGCATCTAAGGCCTGTCCATATAAAACTTTTTTCAATCAAACTTTTCTACATTTCCCCCTCTACACTCTGTGTCGTGTGTGTAGCCTGTAAAAAATTTTCTCGCTCAAGTCGACGTAAATATTTTCCTCTTATGAGAGCCATTTACCCGGTGTATTTTAGAGTAGTGCTAAGTGTCAACACTCCACCATCATACCATACCACCTCGGTCGGTACCACTACTATCTACAATTTACCGAATTTTAATCAAAAATCCACCGCAAATCCGGTCAAAGGTTGAAGGTGAGTAAATATCAAACTATATTTCACAAGTTTGGTCAAGTGTCACGCGCGAATTTATAGTTTTTGCGGGATATTTTTGCACACAGAGTTTGTTAAAGGTGCACTTGTGTATGTGTCTGTTCATGAAGTAGTAAGTGTAGTAAAATCTGATACGGTCTAAGCTAGCCACAACAACAGCAGCGTAGTAGAACTCTATTGACATTTTATTTCCCTCTCAACACCCAAGTTTGCCGCGGTGAAAAAAAACCTTAGCCGTATAATCAAAACACTATCACTTATCACTTTATCCATTTAAACAACCTCACTACATGACTAGTTTCTATAATTAATTAAACTGAATATATGTTTTTATGGTTCAACTAAAATAGATGTTTGATGCAAAAATAAGTTTCAGAGGATGTCACAATTTTAAAAACAAATTTTTTAAAAATTTTCATTGAAGGAATTTTGGATACATTTTAAAACTTGGCGAGTTTGCCGCTTTTCTCTTATCCACTTGTCCTTGTTTATTTTGGACATTTAAATTTTAAATTGTAAAATTTTGCATAAGCTCGTTTTGTAAGTCAAGTCAGAGTCTGAGACCAAGCAAGTGTGTGGCAGACCACGGTACAGTAGTCTTCTTGAGTTTTCCTTATGATATTGTTTTCTTTTCTTGTATCTCGTTACGGATGGTATATGCATATCGTGTGTAGCTGAGTGGGCGCCCTTTTGTAGAGCTATTATTGCTTTATGTGAGGTGATGTGAATTCATCAACTTCATTGACACATGGACTTAACCAAGCACCATATAAGCATAGTGCGGATTAGGATGAGGATGATTAAATTATCCATGCAAATGAGTTTTATGAATGTGACTGGAATAGAATTATGGATATGAGAAATAGTCTTTGATGATGAAAATAGAATATTTTGACAGTTGTCAAAAATGATGAGAGGATAGAGGAAGACTTTATCTAAAAAAAATGTGGGCTTAGTTTGTGTTGATAAAGTGCATGTTCCGGTCTAAATTGTAATTTCCGTTGCAGGTGAATAGGGGATTTTGATTTTGGAGTATTTTGATAATTCGTTGGTGGGGACAAATGCTAGAAAATCGGAAGGACACTTGGCCTCTGAACTAAATTAACCAGCGAGAGAATAAAACATGGATTTAATGTACGGATGCGGGTCGGAGTTGGACCTCTCCATTCAGGAGCTGTTCGAACAGGACATGCAGCATGAAATCAACCGGATGATGTCCTCCGACCTAGGCATTGATGATCTCATTGGAGACTCCACTCCTCTGTTCCAGGGCTTGACTGAAGATGGGTTTGACGAGTTCGACCTGTGCTTTGAGTCATCCTCGTCGTCGCGGAGTGTCGATGGATCCACCACGAGCAAAGGTGCGGATCTCTTTGATCCAACTTCAGGGGGGAACGTGATGGTGGGAGGGAATAAAAAAGGACTTGGAGCTGTAGTCAACGTTCCACTCAAGAGTCAGGTTACAAATAGTCGTAGTAGTAATGGTGCTACTCATACCGTTACGATAATCAAAGGAAGCAATACTAGCCAGTCAACGACAAGACACGTCACTACACATCACCAGGCAGTTACCATTAAACAAAATGCCCTGGGAAGGCCGAATGTCCATAGATTTGGGGCGCAGACCAAGGCGATCGTGACTACCCAGTCCAGGGCCAGTCCACCTCCCATGCAATACATCAGGGTGATGACGACCGCTGAGACGAAACCCAATCTGGGCTATGATGAGTCCTACGGTGGAGTCATGGTAGGTGAAACTACTTTTACGTTTTTTTAGCTGCGAGTTGAATACGCTTTATACGCTATACCATAATATTTTTTTTCATCTTTGCTTGATTGGATACCTTAAATGTTGTCATGGCAAGTGGCCATTCAAAATCCAAGGGTAAGGTCATATGTTTGCAGGTGAACCTTTCACCA
The DNA here is from genome assembly GCA_036850885.1 of Lepidocyrtinus dapeste. Lineage (NCBI taxonomy): Eukaryota > Metazoa > Arthropoda > Collembola > Entomobryomorpha > Entomobryidae > Lepidocyrtinus > Lepidocyrtinus dapeste. Next base: position 37,985 of record JAANSQ010000022.1, read on the forward strand.
GTTTCAAAGAAATTTAAAACGCTCTTGATTCCATTGTTCCTGAATCAGACTCTATATTATGTTTATTATGAAAAGAGATCTTTTTCCCCAAAAAATCTTCCCCTTGCACTTTTGCGGTTTATTTTCTTTCACGAGTCTCTTTTCAAGGGATTCCAGTAAAAACGGAGGGATTTCCCAATCCCACATAAAATAAAATAGATCTTGATGCATATTGCTGCTGGTGTTGAAAGTTGAAATGTTATGCAATGTAGGGCAAAAAAGTCATGAAGATGAAATGCAGGTGCAGGTTGAAGAAGGTCGTTCTCGTTTGGTTTGTATAGGGACTTTGACTCTGTACATTCATTTCACCCCATTCCAGTTGTAAATACTTGTGGTTGTAAACCTTAAGGCCAAGGTCATTTATATGCTATATCCTGCATCTTTGATCACATCTCCACCCCAATTCTAATTTCAATTCTAGTTGGGAAACTGTAATTCTGGAATTCATAATTTGTTTCGGAAATAGAGGAAGTTTAGTTTTTGTTACCACCTCCAATCTCTATGATGATGGTAATTAATTTATAAAAACTCGAGTGTACAATCAAAGTAATTAGTATTCGTGCTGAGCTAGTGAGGTGGTTGATACGACTCAAGATTAGTTTTTGAGTTTTTCCATGAATGGAAAGTGAGGAAAATATTGAAAACATAAAAGTGGCATAAAAAACGAAAACAATTCTCCCCTTTCCCTTCCTACTTCTTCCTAATTTAGTTCTTGCTCTTTGATGATGTTGATGGGATGTGATGCAACGAAAGCAATGATGAATATGATGAAGATGGAAAGGTTGATATTGGTTCCCCCTTACCTTTCTCTCCTTTTATCTTGATGTAGTAAAGCCTTCATGCAAATATATGAACTGGAGTGTGTTGGAGTGCTGGAGCTGATAAAGTAATATTTCCATACATTCTTTTCATAACAAAACTGAACAAATACGTAACAAAATATGAAAATATTATTGGCGGAGTTGAGTCTGGAACTGTAGAACTCTACGGAGCAAAAATACGCTCTGACTCTAACTGGATATTGCCTTTTGTTTGTTTTTCGTTAAACTTATCTCTTGTGTTTGGTGGAGTCGTTTCGAATTCCTAAGTATACAGGGTAGGGTAGGTAGTGGATGACTACTGACGTGGTCTGGTTTATTTCCGGTTTTTATTCTCATTCATTTTTATTACATTATACCATCATTCTTAAACTCCAAAATTTAAATTCAATTCCGGTTTCTGTTCCGAGGTCAGTATTTTCAGTGTCATCGCATTTCCTTATCAAAAGGATGTAAAAATCATAACATCAGGAAGAAATAAAATCATCAAAAACCAAAAATGTATTTTAAAAAAGGATGCACACCACGGGTATATTCTCATTCACTTTTTAAAAATGAAAAACTATGAAAAAGGAAGGGTTGCTGAGATGAGGTGATGCTGCTTAGTTTTTTGTGGGCTGAATGACTGGTTTTGCATCTGGAAATGCATTAATTTAATTTTTTTTTGCGTTACTCCTGTTTTGTTTTGTTCTGTGACCGTAAATGAAACCAGGTCTAGTAAAAAAGCTATGGTTGTAGTGCAGCTGCCAATTTAAATTTTGTAAAGAGTAAAAAAATGAAATGTTTTAAATCGAACGTGAGCCCGGACACCGGTCCGTCCATTCATCTGAATTTTATTTAATCGCTCAGCAGTTCATTCTTATTGTTAGGTAGTTTTTATAGGAATTTTATTTGACTATTGAGCATTTCAATTGAGGTTTGTTTTAGGAAGACAATTGAACCTAAAGGAGTGAAAACGGTAAATGATGTTTTTTCAAGTAGAGCCTCATGTCCCATGATGGGGCATTTTGACACTTTAAGGTTGCGGAATCAGAATTAAATTACGGTCTTTTTAAACGGCTGCAGTTGTACTGTTTGCCTGAGCACCTGAGTTTAGGTTTATTTAAGAATTATTGGGAACCATTAAATAATAATTTCTTCGAATAGACCAGGTCAGGTTTTCATTTTCATAAGAAATGCAGGTGCGTGAAAATATTCTTTTTTGTAGTCGAACAAACGATATCCATACGAACTGCTTGTTTCAATAGAGAAGAAGACCGTATGGTTGACGATAAAGTCCTCCTTTGTTTTTTATTTCCGGCGAAAAGTTATTTTTATTACGTTATGTCGAATCGCGTGTTACTCATAGCATTTTACAAGGCTGTTCTCGTTCCTTTTTTGTAGGTCACATTTTGAATTTTTAATTTTGCTATGAATTATCGGTTGTTACAACTACGAAAGTAAAAAGTAGGCTAAGAAGTGTAAGTCAGTCGACCGACCTAGAGAAGGTAATGGAGGAGTTTCGTGGTATCTGTACCATTACTATTGTGGCCAATATTACTTAATATTTGCACCTGGACGAAAAAATGGAATGAAGAAGACAGAAGGCGGAGAGACGCCTCTTTTCTTTCTTTTCTTCTCCTTGAAAATAATTTTTGCGCTTAGGTAGTTTTATTTCATCGAAAACTGAAGATATCATGAAAGCAGTTCGTACAGCTACAATCGCAATTAGTAGAACTGGTATAGAGTTGGGATGTTTGCAGATGGCATGAATTACTAATGAAATGCAAGTTGGGAAGGTAATGAATGAAACGAAACGTGATATGATGTATTGTGGAATTGAAATGAAGGATATATTCTCGCTTCAATTCCAGCAACAACGTGGAATAATATTATGTAACTTGCCGATAATTTGCTAGTTTTGGCGGGATTTAAAGAATGGAAAAAGTAGACTAGAATATTGTATTGGATAATGATTTTTTACGTCTCAGTTCGCTCCGGATCAGATTCTCATTTATCATTTATCGTCATGTGAAAAAAAATCAATTGATCTATTCATAACGAATATGAAGTGAGTTGGATTTATTATTTTGTAAATTATTTATTTATGTGGATACTAGATACCTCGATGAAAGGTCGCGTGTAGGCTGAATGTATAGGAATGTTTTTCCGTGACAGGCCACATGGATTAAATAAATTCTAGTCCTGGCTGTTTTTGACCGTTACGTTTTCCTTAAATAACAAACCCAGTACTTACTCTGATGGAATGTATCGTTGAGGGTAAACGTAACATGTGCACTTCATAAAGTAGCACATGTTCGGTTGTTTAGCCTACCCAGAAATATATTTTTTTGTCGGTTGATACCTATCCAGCTTATCATGAAGCTCCTTTGGTTTAAGTACCTAAAATCCTAAAAAATATAAGGACTCTATTTCTAAAGGAAATGATTTTGGGAAATAAGGGTCCTAGCTTTGAATGGGATGGGAACGATTAGGTTCAGGTTTCTTTCATCTTTTCATCCCATGTGTATGCTTTGTAAATAGTAAATTGTGTAGCTTAATTATGATTGAAAAAGGTCCGGGCCCTGCATCCTGTATTATTATGGTGTCCTGCGGAAGAATCCCTTTTATATTTAGGTTTGATGGGTTCTTATTGGGAAGGATTCTAATCAATAGGATAGTAGAACCCGCGCAGAAAAAAGGTTTACCTTTGAAGCTTACACGTTTTAAGCAATCACGGGGTGTCAGTTTGGCGGTTAAAAAAGGTTCCTTGGATTAGTATGTGCAAACATATTAGTTTTTATAGGAATTAAATTAAGAAAAACAGTTAATTTATTTGGTTGACACTGACTATGCCCAAGAATTAAGTAAAATGTGCAGGGAAAATTAAAGACGATGAAATGAAGAAACATGTAATCTTCTCATGATTGTCGCTCGTAAAATCACAGGACGAACAGGAGACAAAGAACATATTTTATTTTAGAGTGGTCAGTCAGTAAAGGTAGGATTCAGTTGAAAGAGTGCCCATATCTGTATTGAATATAATGCATGAATAATGTTCCTTTGTTTGACTGGGCGATTGGGAGAAGAGAATAATCAGAGGAGAATGTCTCTTTGTCTGGTTTGTCTGCGGGTAATGGTTAAACTAGCATCGTGTCTTGTCTGCTAGGGCTGACTCCGAGCATGTCGATGAAAAATGAGACAGAGTTAGAATTTGCAAAGTGTCAATGAGTTTAGCCGATTTTCCTCTTGTTTTGGAAGGGGAAAACATGTTATGGGATGGAATGGAAAATTCGAGCCTGCAAAAAATTGAGGAAGAGCAAGAACAGCCTAAACAAATAAGAAAAGAATGGGAATATTGTCTAAGGTTTATAGCCTGTTGCCCTATTCATTCTTCTAATTTTTTTGATTGGTGTAGGTACACTGTTCAATGTAAGGATGTAACTTAGGGACTGGTATGACTGGAGAATGTGCAAAAAATGAAAGAAATAGTTTTTTTTGCAATTTGCAACTCTTTCTTAAGACCGTGACCAATGATGTGGTGGTGATGATGATGATGATGAGCTTGCAGAAGCTGTAACGTAATACATGCGAATTTAAAAAAAAGTGGTCGGGAGTGATCGTAAATCGTAAGTAAGGTGACCATGAAAGTTCCTTACCACCAAAGACCAAAACCAACTAGAACTTTTTTAAAAGCGATGGTGACGATAATCATCCCACCAAAAGTCACTAGCACCATCAAATAAGAAAGAACACTCGCTACGTGATATTGTTCACATGATATGATAATGTGCGAAAAAAAGAAAGCGCTGCGCTGAACGCTGCTAAAAATGTGCATGAGAAGTTTTCGTTAACATGTTAAAAAAATAATTCGTATACTTTGGGGAAAAGGATTTATGGCGGGAATTAAATTACAAAACCCAAGTTGAGATTTTATGTAGGAGATTTACATTTTGAATGAAACGAAAAATGTTTTAGAAAAAAAAATTATATTCATTTCTGTTGGCAGTTGATCTCTCGTCCAGTCGAGTGATTTTAAACGGACAAAATATGTAATAATCCCGGTGCGCTGCATCTTAAGTACGTGCTCATCGTGACTCCTCCACCGTAAAAAATAATTTAAAAAATGTAAAATAAAAAAAAACATGTAGTGGGAATGGGAGTGATCGTGGGCATTTTAAAAAATTGTTTTGGCTCTCGCTCTCGTTTTTGTATCATGATTCGATGTTGGGATTAATGTTGCCTTGTTGTTCCGAGATTATCCTTGGAACGTTCATTGAGCTCTGTCTCGGAGAAAAAAAATTTTTTTTTAAAGAAAGCCTAAGAAAAAAATATATTTTAGTATAAAGGAATGTTGAAAAAGTGATACGATAAGAAAAATAAGTTTGGAGTGGATGTGGAGTATAGCATAGAATGTTCTCACAAGAAAAAAGATGTTAGATCTAGCATGTCTACATTCTACATCCTCTTGGTTTGCAGAAGTGAGACCGGGGATTGAGAAAAAAGGTTTCTTTCTTTGGGGCCATGGGTTTGAGACATTTTGTGTCGACTTGGAGTTTCTCGAGAGAAGCATATATGTTACCGGTATATGTTCATAAAAATATTGGGAGTACCTAGAATCTAGCTAGGCTTTAGAGTGGTGTTCGTTCGGCTGGATAAAATTTAGATGGGTTGGTGTAGGGGGTTGAACGCTCGTTCCATAGAAGGCGGGTGCGAGCTAGGGGGTGAGACTACAGATCATAGGAACATGGTTGGGATACCGATGAGTTTCTGAAGGTTTCAGTTGGATTGGATGCTTTAGGATTTTATCAGAGTGGAGCTTTTTTTTACTGGGCTTGCTTTCTGCTTTGTTGGGAAAAATATTACAAGGGTTGAAAATTCGGTGGTAGAAAATGAGAATTTATTTAGGCAGATAACAAGTACAGAGAGTTACTCATGGTACGTTTGTGGTTCTTTGGAAGAGGGTTGTAAAATGTAAAAATGGTTGAGAGTTAAAGAGCAAAGAAAATGGGATGGATTCCTGTCGAGCGATGAGATGAGCGGATCGAATCCAAGAATTTTGTTTAAGAGATATTTCCTTTTAAGTCATTTTGTCAGATTAACGAACTGGATTAATGAGCTGGACAATATTTTTTAGGAGATGGTGGAATAGGTATGAACATGCAAGAGAAGAATTGATAAAATTTTAAAATATTATCAAACTGTCACCGGACTCGTTTATTTTCACTGAACGCAGTATTGTGACTGGTTTTAATTATGCTCTCAGTTAGGGTAATTAATAATTAACATCTTTTACTTCATTGAATGGTAAAGAGGTTTCAGTATTTTGAGTGGAAGTAAATGCGAAATTAATTATTTCTTGTCTCATTGTCTCGTAAGATGCTTTTTATCTACTGCATGTTTTGACTCCATGCAAACAACAAAGTCTCAGAGTGAAGCACCCTCTAGCGGGAGAAAATGAAAACTTTTCAAGAAAAAGGGAAGCTTAGAGAAGCTCAGCTTGTATTATGCCGCAAATGCATTTCAGTGTGTATCCAAGCACAGGACGAATTGGGTTGTTTTGTTTTGGTCTCGAATAAAATTCTGAACGCGTTGCGTAGTTTATTCAAATTGTTAAATAATCTGTTAAACTTATTTAAATGGAGCAGTTTAACTGATTTGTGTTGTTGACTTTTATTGGAGTGGTTGGGGCTACTCTAAGTAATTTATTGTTGTGTTGCTTTGACTTTGGTTGGCAAGGGGTTCTCTGGTCACGTGGTGCATAAGAAAAAAATCTGGTTCTGGTAACATTGTTTGCGTTCATCTCTTTTTCCATGAATTTCGGTTAGAGTCTGTAAAGATGGATTGGAATAACGCTAACGTTTATCAGATGGGTGAGGAGGGTGGATCGAATTTTATGGTAAATCAGTCTGGTGCGGTGGTAGTTACGAGTGATGAGGGAGTTAACGTCATTCCACTTGATCAAAGCTCGAATGTTGTGTTGAGGACACTTGAAGGATTTAATGCGGTGGAGGACCAGGGCGTTGAGGTGATTGGAATTCTGGAGGATGAAGGCGGACAAGGCATTCCTGCAGAGTATTTTGAACAGATGCAGAATCCTGCGATGAATGAAGAGTTTCTAAGGAATTTGAATTTGAGTAACTTGACGGAAGAGATTGTGGTTCAGGAGGAGATGAATTTGCAACAGATGCAACCCATAACAACCACTACTGTTGTGGAGGTGCATGATGCTTCCAATTTGGTGACACAAATGCCAATGGCAGATTATACTACAGGGAATGTTACCGTTGTGTCTGCAGCAACGGAATCTAAGTTGCCTGCAGTTCCAGTACCAGAGCCTATGGAGGTTATTGAGCAAGGGCAGACTTTGACTGATGTTAAGGAGGAAGCAGATGAAGTATCGATACTTCAAGAACAAGTTAAAGCAATGGAAGAAGATGTTAACGCTGAGAAGACCGTGACAGACTCCAGTTTAAATTTGCCTGGAACTGAAAATGAAAATACACCGAATGAAATCTTGCCTGACATACCCTCCACTTCAGGAACTTTGAATACAATCTCTGAAGTAAAGGCTGAGCCTGATGGAAAGGATCAGGTAGCAGAAGCGGAGGAATGCGAAAAGAAAGTTGAAACCATCCTCCCAGACTGCGAAGCAATGCCTCCACCACCAAAGACTCAGCCCGCGGTTGTAGTACTAGATGCAGCTACTGGAGAAACAGTAGCAGTTATAGGGGGCTCCGCTAAGAAGCGTAGATCTTCTCCTGGATGTGGATACACCTCCACTTTGAAGAAGAGTGCCGCAAATTCGAACAAACAAGAAGATGAGCTTGTGGAGGTGGTTCTTCCCGAAGACTCTGATGATGATGAAGACTATGGATTATTAACGGACGCTCCGGAACGGGACGAGCCTGAAGTTATTAACCTTTCTTCAGACGAAGAGGATGTGGTATTTAAGGAAGAGATGCAGAATGCCCTCGCCCTCCAAAAACTAAGGCAACCGGTGGAAGTTTCCGCAGCTTCGTACAAGCCAAAGTTCTATTCTAGGCGGTTGCTCCACAAGAAGCATCCCAGATGTAAGGATATGAATATGCGGGAAATCATGGAACATGCCGTGAGCGAGGAGAAGGTGCTTCCTGAAATGGACGAGCAGCGTATGTCAGACACTGTAACCAAAAGGCTGAAATATTTAGGGCGGTCTGTGTGGAAGATGGGGGATGGGAGCGTGATCCTTCCGACCAAGACGAGGGAGGTTAAAGTGTACTATAGTCAGTTCAGTGGTAGGTTGGAGCCGGTACTAATTGATCCCCAGCTGGAGAACTATGTCCAGGTGTATAGGAAAAGTATCGCGAGGAGATTGGTATGAGATAATTTGGAGGTTCCTTCAGTTAAATACAGGAATATGGGTGTTCAAAAAAATTGCAAAAAAAATATACGTTTTTGATTTTGGTTTGGATTTATTTAATTTTGAAAAGACATTTGTTCCATGCTTTGCTTAAACAACTCGCAGCAAATTATGATTATGTAATGTAATGAATTTTGTGGAGATGATTAATAATTTATTTTGTAAAGGTGGATCCTTCGAGTGTGATCCCCGCCTCGATAGGCTCAACAGGAAGCTCTTCAATAGGCAGTGAGACTGACCCCGAGTGTCTAGCCACGGACGAGGAGGAAAGTGAGAGTGAACTGATGCAAGGGAGCGTTGCAGCATGGATCATTCCAGACGCTATTCCGTCACGAACCCCATCTCCAGAGCCTGATTTCGATGAGCCTCAGTTTATTGCTTCTCAAGTAGGATCTCACGTGATTGTAGAGGGACCTCCAACTAAAAAGCGGAAACAGAAACATCATGAGCCCAAGCCCCACACAGATGGCAAGATTTACCCTAAACCAACCTTCTCTTATTCTTGCTTGATCGCCATGGCACTGAAAAACTCTAAGACTGGTAGTCTGCCTGTCTCCGAAATTTACAAGTTCATGTGGTAAGTCTAAAGAAGTCTTCACTCTTTACTGGAGAATGAAAAATGTGAGGGAATGAATAAATGAGATTTAATTTATATATTTTATTCTGTTCGCAGTGATCACTTTCCGTACTTTAAGAGTGCGCCTAGTGGCTGGAAGAACTCTGTCAGGCACAATCTCAGCTTGAACAAATGCTTCGAAAAGATAGAAAAGCCTGGAAATAATGGGGCGCGTAAAGGGTGCTTATGGGTATGAGAATATGATTATGAATTTTTTTTACTATAGCATACTATATTAATGGGAGAAATAAATTTTTAATTGACTCAATATTTTTCCATTTTTCCAATAGGCTCTGAATCCGCAAAAAATTCATAAGATGGATGAAGAGGTACAGAAATGGTCTAGGAAAGATCCCCTCGCTATTCGTAGGGCAATGTCTGATCCTGGTAAGAATTCAACAACAAGTTCATTAATTGTTTTGATTTTAAGGCTCGGATTAATAAATGACTTTTAAAATTAACTTGCAGAAAATCTTGAGCTCATCGAGAAGGGCGAACTGAAACGCGATTATTCTGGAGCGGGTTCGGATGACGATGAAGAAGAAGATTTATCCGAGCCTGCCACACCACTGACTCCGGGTCAGGTAGGTGGAATAAAAATAAAAGTATGTATTGTTTTTCTTTAGGATATTTTTGTAAGAGTGTAGAATATTTATAATATATTTTGTTACTGTAGGCTGCGGCTCGTAGATCTCGCACAAACTCCTCCGACTCTACATTGGAGGGAACTACAGCGGTTGTTACTCCAGTAGTGACGACCGTCTCTCAAGTCCATGCTGCTCTCCAGGTAGTCTACTTAGTTCTAGTTTGAGGATCGTGTTGTTAAGTCTTACCTAATCTTAACTAAAAATCACTAATGATTTTATAAAATTCTGTGTCCAATTCCAGCGCTCCGCATCAGATTCAAAAAGTCAGCAGATCCAATTGAAGCGTGAAGACAGCACGACGTCGGGGACGACCACCACCGTGGATCTCGGGACAATCACCAACATCCAAGGTAATTACGTATGTCACACTCCAACAGGAAATGGAACATACACACTAAGTTTTGCGAACATTGGTTCCTCAAGCCCACTGACGCCAATCATCATCAGGCGAACTCCCACCGTCAAATAAACCATAAAGTCTACACTATACACCTCCCATCTCATCAACCTTTCTACAGCAAAATCTCCAGTGAGAAGGGAGTGGAGTGAAGAAGAGGCGGAGTACCAGTACCAGCACCACCAGCAACACATTCTAATGAAACAAACTCGCAAGACGAGGCAGAACACGGGTCGGAAGAGAGTTCCCATTCCAAAAATTTCCATTTCCCCCAAAATCCATGATAAACCATTATATTAATTAGGTAGGATTTAATTAACTTGTTAGATAACTAGTTAGGATGAAAGGAAAGACTATAACTCGCTTTTTGTGATTAGGTCAGTTTTTAATTTTTTTTTGGAAAAACGTGTTCTATTTATAATAGGGTTTTTAGGTAAGGCTAGGGACTGTTGATATATTACGTCAGAGTAATACATGAACGGTCCTCAAATTCTCTAATAAGGTCATATATGGCCGAGTAGTGATGGGAATGGATAAAGTATGCAGGGTGATATTTTTGGAGGGAGAGGATAGTGTAGGGTGTTTTGAAATTTTGTGGGCAATATTATTCTAGTTTTGAGAGTCTGAGATGTTTGGAAAGGATGAGGAAAGAAGCTGAGAAGCCAAACCGAAACCAAACGAGGGATCTACATTAGTTATGAACAAAAAATGTGTTTGTATTGTAATTTGTTATCAGCTAAATAGATAGTGTAAGGGAGAGGTTTTTACACTGAGGACTAACTAAAAGCACGTAAATAGTTTATTTTCTATGGAAAGAGTTAAATTTACAGTTAAGAAGTAGGCTAAGTGTAAATTTTTGTAGAAAGTGCAAACTGTGCAAAGTGAGTGAATTTTTTATATAAATATTTGTACTAATCCTGTGTAAAGTACCTAAACGAGTTACAAAATAATTAGTGGATGATTAGAGTGTATGTTGGATTTTTTCAAGTAGTGTAGATAGGTCAGGAGGTAGAAGGGAAGGTCAGAAAGTTAAAAAAGAAATAGTTTAGTAGAGTTTTGGAGAAGACTTGGCGAAAATGTATTAATGGGAGGAGGTCATGAGATATGAGGGGAAATTTATGGACTGGATTTGACTGGGACTGGACAAAATAAGTTTGTAAGGGGATGAATGTGGTGTGTTTTCTATCTCTTTTATATAGTACAATTTTGGAGGGGAGGAGTCTTGCTTTTTGTCTTTTTCCATTTTTTGTTTAAAGAGTATGTATTGTACAGAAGTTTAAAATTTTTATAATAAAAAGAGAAAAATCGCGGAGAGGTAGTGGAGAATCAGGTTTTATTAAGGAATTTCATATTATATTGGATGCATGGGAATGAAGGTGCCAGAGTAGGTCACTCCGTCTATGGTGAGGCAAGTGTCCTGGAAGTATTTTTGCTTCATGGTGTGCCTTTCCTCGGAGGGGAGGGTGAAGATGGGAACCATATTTGATTCGAAGTTGTGTATCAGGCGGAGGCTCTCTTTTTGGTAGGAATAGATCGACCGGAGGAATCGGAGGTGAGAATGGAGCAGGAAAAATAGTTCATCTGGAGGGGTCGTTGGAGTGAGTTCCTTATGACTACTTTTTAGCTCGTTATAGCCCGCCTGGAGAAGGAAAATTATTTAAGATTTATATTGTTGGTAGAATTCTGGTGGGAAAATTGCATTTTCGCATACCTTGAGTCTGTAAAGAACCTCATGGGACATGCACTGTCTCATCGCGATGACCAGTCGGAATAGCTGAGATCTCTCTAGCTCATCGAGGTCAGTCCTGTTTAAGTCTGGGGAGCATAAGAGAGAGGATTCGACGAATTTTGAGATAAACTCGTCGACATCGAAGGACGGTAGGGATATTCCATGAGTACATTCTGCCTTAACTTCATGTGCATACGAGGAGCCACTTGTTGATGCAGACTGTGTAGTGTTTGCTTGCTTTGGAGGCATTTCCAGGTTGGCTAAAAATAAAGGGTTTATTTTCGGTTGTGGGACAGTAGGCAATTGTCTTTGGTGTGGCGCTAGGATTGCAGCAAGTTCAAGAGCTTTGCCTTCTGCTATCATTCCAACCAAATTGAATAATTCCACCTTTGAAAGTTAATAAGAAGTTTTCATGAATATTTAGGATATCTGAGAAGGATTAAAAAAGGTTGAAGGTGAAGGTTCTTGTACCTCTTTCATGTTGAGCATTTCTGTAAGGTAGCGAACCGTATCTTCGGAGCGATAATATAAATGCTTGTAAAGTCTACACTTTTTACATTTAGCCTCGTCCTGTTTGGTTTTGCTCTTCAGAGGATCTGCGATAAGTTCATCTTCTGGAGTGGCTACTGGAGGGACCGCTAAAATACGATCACCATGTCCTGGCAGGGTTACTCTTGGGGACTTGGACCTTTTCATAGGGGTCATGGGCTTCTTATGGCTTTGTGTAGAGCCAGTAGAGCGCTTACTTCTTCGTGATTGATTATCTGAGTCGCGATCACTTGCGGAGGGTTTCCTTCTGGAGGTAGGCTCGAAAGGCGTACTCGACCTGGTAGAAGGATTAGACTTTTTATCTGAGTCTCGATCACTTCTGGAAGTTTTCCTTTTAGAAGTAGGCTCGAAAGGCGTAACTCGATCTAGTAGAAGGATTAGACTTGTTATTTGAGTCACGATCGCGATCACTTGTGGAGGGTTTCCTTCTAGAGGTAGGCTCGATAGGTGTACTAGATCTAGTAGAACGATTAGACTTCTTATCTGAGTCTGGAGCGGAGGGGGATGCGTGCTTCGGAGGGGGGGCTCTGGTTCGGGGTCTGCCTCGAAATCGTGTCTTCTTATTATCTACTTCGTACTCCGTGAAAGTCTTAGTGATGACCCTAGTGTACATTGCTTTCTGCTCGTGTTTTTGAGCGTAGCCACCTTTCCGAGGAACATACGAAGTTGCTGCTGTGTCCCGGTTAAACGCTTTAAGCGCGGAGGTACTCTTCTCCGCCAAAGCTTTTTTCATTAAGAATATATCCTCGTAAGTCTTCACCGGCTTGTTAGACGGGACTGGCAGACGACTGCGACTGGGTTTGTTTTGTTTTTGAACTGGAAAAATCCTGGAGGGAACATTTGTGTCATGGAAAACTTTTCTCGCTGGATGTGATCCTACAGTATGGAAGCAAGCCATACAGCTACGGGAGGAGGCCGGCCGAGGAGGAACCGTGTGGAAGGAAGGTAGTCGCTCTCCTTCCGTAGATGGTTGGTCAGTTGTTCTCGGTTTCGACCTTTTCCTATTAGTTTCAGGAGGCGTCTGCATGGGTCCCTTGACCACCGAAAATATTGAACTGGACTGTACATAATTATTACGGGGGGTGCTAGAATTCTTTCCTCCTTCTCGATCTTTTCCACGGTTGACGGAGTCCTTTACGTCAGAATGGCTTTCAATCTCTTCGATAGTGACACCACCTCCCCCAGTACGATTTCGGTTTGGAGCGAGATCCTCAACCTCTTCAACATAATGATCTACCTGGTCCTTCTCTGGCTTTCTTGTACCGCCATGCGTACTCTTTTCCCCTTGGTTCATAGTTGTATTTGTGGAGGGAATTGAGTTCACTTTATCTTGATCCAAGTTCGGGAACCGAGCTCCACAACTAGCACAATGACTGGAGACTTTAGACAAAAGTTCTATTTCAGGATCAACCTTTGTGACATTTTTAAGGGCTACTGGTACTGGATTATTATTAGAATCCAATGAATGTGTAGAAGTTATATTTGGAGAAGGCATGTCACTCTTGTCATGATAACTTTGTTTTATGGGGATTTTAGATGGGTTTGGTGGGGATCTACGTCCCTCTGCTTTTGGTGGATGCTGCTGATCCATCGTTGTTTACCAATTAATTTTTAATGTGTCTTGTTTTGAACTTGGTATTTGGGTGGAGAAAATCAGTTACAAAAAAATTAAGCCGTGTCAGATTCACACGCAGCGAAAAATATGCGAGTTTACATTTTTCTTCTATGAATTATTTGGTTTTACTTAAAATGATTTTATAAGCCATGGCAATTTCACAATTATTTTTCACTCTGAGTGTTTCTGTCAACGCTGAACCTTCATGCAAAAACGTCTTTGTTGAGGAAAAGGAAAACACGTGAATTTTGAGTAAGGAAAAATGACATGTAAACAATGCTGCACTAGCAAAGCATCAAGTAGTTGAAGAGCGGGAAAAGATGTAAACATCTCTGTCGCAGACGCAAGCAGAGTGAGACAGGCAGCTGAATGGGAAAAAGTTGAATGAATTTTTCAGTGCGATTTCAATTTTAATCTTTTAGGTGATGAAGCTTAATGTTTTAATTCAGTGTCAAGTTTAATTACTAAAATACTAACAATAAGATGAGTTTGGGAATAAGGAGGACAAAGTTAAGTTTGAGTGAAGAAGAAGGATCACTGATATTACCTGGAGATGAGTTTGCCATACCGGATGATTTTATTTCGAAGAAAGTGACTCTAGGTCCGGGGTTAAGATGTGTTACGGAGGAAGAGTCGAGTTTACCAAAGTGTATAGTTGCCTGTAAGCCAGGAATACTGAGGAAGAATAAACCGTTGACATTTTTTCTGGAAGGGAAGACGAGAAATGTAGGTAATATTGTAATGGAGAAACTTGAGGAAATTTTGATTGGTTTCATTATTGATTTATAGTACCAGAGCTACAAGAAGGATGACGTTTTGGGAATAATCAAGCAGAAATCTAAAGGAGAGCATTATGCTATTGACCTAGCCTGTAGAGAGTATAGACCTCAGTTATCTAAAAATGCTTTTGAAGGGGCTACCAAGAGATATCGTCCAGATCTGCAGGTACTGTGTTCGGTTTACTCCAGAAATTGTGATTGTATTTTTATGCGTTTTGATTTGTCCAGGTTGGCGACTGTGTCTACGGCAAGGTCATGGACTTCCCCAGCGACTTCCCTTTGGAGATCACTTGTGTCCAGCCTTCAGGGAAAGCGGAAGGTTTAGGGTCTCTCGTCGGAGGACACATATTTCACGTACCAGTTCACTTCGTCAGTGCCCTCAGAACCCCAAAGATGCAAGAAAACTTATGGAACAAGTTGGGCAAAATGGTTCCTTGCGAAACTGCCGTTGGAGCAAATGGTCTCGTGTGGGTCAAGGCTGGTAACGCAGTGGTCACCTTGCTAATTGCACAATTAGTCCAGAGTCTAAGTAAAATCCCTCCAGATGAATATGAAATGCATTTGAAACAGTTTCGGGGTTGTTTGGGTAATGCTGGAGTGGGGGTCATGTGATTTAATTTTATTTATGTAATAAACGAGCATAGTATAAACTGAATTTTCACAGCTCAATCTTTTATTCTCTCATTTCATGTTTTGGTGTAGTGGCAAACATCCTTCTTCATAAATCACAATCAATCAAGCATACAAATTTCGATTAATTATCTTATATATTTATCTACATTTAATATATTATCTCAAATTATATCGTGTTCCATGTCCTCTTCGTTTCAAAGTATTTTGCATATCTAGATACAAATGGCTCATTCACAACCATAATTGCACTAGTATGGACAAGGAAACCAGCAGTTTCGGCAAACTTGTTTATAAAGTTATTTTTGAAAAAATGAATAAGTTTATTTTAAAATATTAAAGAGCACACGAGCTGATTTTCACTTATTTATAGTATACCTTTTATCTATGAAACTCACCGAAAATTATAAATAATCGTGGAAATATCATCCGTGTTTAGAAAATTGGCATTGTTTAAAAATTATTCTATTCTTACACTCCAGTACTCCATCCACTCACTGGCTTAGCTTGACTAGAAAGATATGAATTATTTAAGGTCATATTTGCTTGTCCTCAGACTGCACCAATATTTAAGCTTTAATTTCGGTTTGAAAAATCTACATAGTTTCTAATTTCGTTTTAAAGAACCTAAGCTAATTAACCAAGCACCATTCATTCAGTTTAAATGTAATATCTTCCTTTTGTTAAAACTACTCTATGGTCTAAATTCAAGTTAAATATATTTTTTACATAGACGTGATGTGTGTTGTGAAAGGTGCAAATATAAAAATCCTTTGATGTGTGTAGTCCAGTGACATAGTTTTTACAAAAATAAGGTAAAAGTAGAAATGAATACCGGAAGAGGGAGAAAGTAAAAATTATAACACGTCAATAAACGTTTGAACCGTTTGAGGAAAAAAGGGAGTGTGCTTGGCTTCTTGGCTTGACCTGACTTCACTTATCATGGTGTATGGCTACCTTGTAAATAATTATTATAATAGCACCCCAAACAAATATCATTAGAATTAGAGGAGGTTTCCTTTTCAAATAATTAAGGAACTAATTTTGGCAAATTATTTCTAAAATATTACGTAGGTTCAATAAATTAATAATATTAAATACATTAATCCATTTATATTTAATGCAGCCGTGGTCGTGGTAAAAAGTCTAAAATTATTGAAGTGATTTTCCTTACTCATTTTAAGATTTCAAAGCGAAGAAAACCCTCGACACTGCTCCAGTGCATAAACAAGAACTTGCTAATTTTAATTTATTGTGCAAAAAAAGGAATTCGGTTCGGTTGATAGATTGCAGTTAGCATTATACTTGTTTTGATTTCTATGAGGAAGCACCATATTCTCCAACTTGACCTGTCTGACCTAAAATGTCAGTGAATTTCAGGGCTAAAAGATTTCATAGACTCTAAAGTTATCCTAGATATTTTCCAATGACGCTCCGTTTTCAGTTAGCCTTAAAAATGCTATTATTTAACTCTATAACGTTCGACCAACTTATGTTTTCTATCTCATTAGTATCAATCAGATTAATCAGATCAAAGGTCTTGGACTTTGGGGCAATTCAAGACATCTTTTTCGAGTTGGGCTTATCCTTGACAGCCACTCATAGATTCCGTTTTTGCTTGAAGCTTGACTACGCCTGAAGCACTTTCACCTCCAATTCCTCCTTAGTTAAACTAATATACACAGATTTAAAATGGCATGCAAGTTCTGTTTGTTTGTGTTGCGAATATATATTTTCCCTCGTAATATCATTTTATTATCATGTACCGTGTAAATATATACTAGTGTACCGTTACTGTACCTTAAGTACCGTTATTCGTGTCGGTACGTGGTATCATGAAAATATTTTTTTACATGTGAACGATCGGTTGTCGGTTCTCTTTGGCTTCACTAGTTTTCTAGCCTAGCCTAAATTAACTTTAATTACATCTCGGTTTCCTCAATTTCTTTGGCGAATATGTTTAATTTAATTGTGGTACCTTAACTACAATTGTTCAGTGCAACTTTGGATTTTAATTACCTAATTTCCATAGCAAACTTTAGTTAATGTTAGTTTAGTTACCGTCCTCTTAAATTGGTTCCTTCGACGCGACAGACAATTCGATTTGGATTTGGAGAAAGTGTACGGATTGGGGCATAGTTAGACAAAGTTGGAAGCTTAATATCTAGTCCTGCAGCAGATAAGTGGATAAGTTAAGTATATTAAATATGATTAATACTGTAAAAGGAAGGGAGTTCCAGGGACGGGTCGGGTGAATGGTCAAAGGGAGGCAGGTCGTCTAGGGTAAAAATATATGTACAGTTTTAGGGGGAAAGGAATCGTTCTCAAGTTCGTTTTTTTTTCTGGAGGAATTTCTTAAATATTATGTGCGGTTCGAGATTTTAGCTCCCGTGGTCATGATCAACTGGTCATCGTTAAGTGGTATGGAGGTGTGCTCGTGCTCTTAATTAATTTTTCATGTATCATTTTTCTTCCGATCCTCTCATAATTTAGCGTTAAATATCCTTCCGGTCTAGAATCTGACCCTCGTTTCTGGAGAAATCGTAAATTGTACAAAGTAAATTTACCGAATAAAATCCTGCTAGACTAAACAATGCTTGTCCAGGGAGTATCTCTTTGCCTCTACATTTGTTAGTTCCTCCAGCTCATTTAGATTTCTTGAAGATATCTTCTTGGACAGATTCCTGTTTTGTGTTCGCCGTCGCGGATCGTGACCATGCCTCCCATTTCATCACCCATTTGGATAACGATCTGAAAAAGATAGAAGTGAAAGTGTTTCTCGCTCTGGACAAAATTGTAACTGAGGAGTCTACCTGATCTCGTAGAAGTTGCAGTCCTCCATCAGTGCCATCGGTCACTTGGAGACTATGCGTGACTTGGAACGGCTTCTCTCCAGGATTGAGTTTGGTCACATATTTGGATGGAAAGAATCCAACCCGTCCCAAGCATCGACCTTGCCACCAATTCGGATCTGAGGTGTCTATCACGGTCAACCTATTACCCGCCCTGGACAAAAATCATGCAAGTTTTGGATAAAATTATTGTTGTTTTCAATGAAAAACATAATCACTTTATGTCTTACGACAAGTCAAGCTCATCCGCTTTCCGAGCCTTAAAATGATACAAGACCACATACAAACTGGTTGGTAGAAGCCGTTGTGGCTTTTGCTGGAGAAAAAAAAACTCATCAAAACAAATCACAACTAGTCTCATTTAACATTTGTATCTTTTCTTCGGAGGAAACTTTGGACTAACCGGTGAGGGGCAAGGTGATGTACTTGCCGAACTATGGGACTTATCATTCTCATCTGGAAGCTCAACCGAACTCATTCGCATATTTCTCGTGGATAACAACGTCCTTCTGTTATGTACCGGACTGGAAGGTGCTGGAATATTATTCAGAAGGTAATCAGTCACAAACTCTTTAATGAAACGTATCCAGACAGAGAAAGCGCCTTAGAGCCTAGGCTTTACTGAAATGTGACATTGACAATGGTGACATGACATAAAGATATAGATAATTGAGAATAGTCAAAGAACTTAGAAAAGTCATAGGCGCTTCAATTAACATGTGCGAATAGATGAGGAGTAAAGCGTAAGAAAAGACAAAAAAACACATTATTTTTGGTAAGTGAAGTGGGTGTAACACTCTTTATCTATCAAAGGACACACTTGGCTTGACATTTAGCAATTGGCATACGCTTCACATCATTTTGGCTTTAGGCTTCCTTGAAAAGACGAAAGGGGACCGTATCAGAGGAAAAAGCTTTTATGTTATCGTCATTTTATCCAGCGGAATGAGTGTGGAAGCCAATGTATATTTACAATGTTGAAGGTAATTTAAAAAAATAAAACAAGAGAAAACGTAAAAGCAAGAGAAAGTCTCGGAATGTAAGTGTAGCGTTTAAGCGTTTTTGTGAATTTTTTGTAAGTATAGCTGGAGTGGCGTGTGAGTGGTATAATATGGTGGGTGCTGGTGTTATCCTGACATGACACTGACAGGTTTCATGAGGTGGTTGGATCTAGGCTTTTGGTTATGGTTAGGCTACAGTCAGAAGTGAAAGCACGGTGAAAGTGTTTTCTGTTCGGACGATTAAAGTCAGTCTCTTATCTTCTCCAGTTATGTCATGTAATGGCAACATGGCACTTTTGATATGGGCTGTTAGATAAATTAAGTGTCTCAATTCGCTTTGAGTTTCAGTAAGTTCATCAGATCAGTTGTGGTCTTCGATTGTAAAAGGAAATTTGGGAAAGTAGAGAAAATAAGGAAGTCCCCCATTTTGAAGGGAAATTTGACAGGTGAATGACTACTTATCTACAGCTTATCCTTTCAGTCGAGATAATTAATAGGAAGAAATGAAAGGAGGAAACACATTCTGGATAATGGTTGAAACGTGAAAAATGAAAGCACTGGAAAAAAATTGTTTACGCAAGAGGTAAGTATTTCGTCACAAGTTCCCCTTCACATCTCTTAAAGGTCAGGTGATAATGATGTGGGGTAAAAAGGATCGGATTTTTTCCATTAGTAATACATCCTTCACTTCCGGTTCTATTTCAGTCTATATAATCCATAGAGATTCAGGGACAATTAAGAGTGTAATGTGACCTTTACGTCAACATCAGTTTTATTGAAGTTCTATTGATTCCGTCACGTAAGAGGATTCGAGGTAAGCAGGTAGCTAAATTGGTAAAAAGTGTCGCTTATAGAAGCTTTCCCTCCAAACTACAATAGTATAAAACTATCTCTGCTTGAATCCAATCCAGCTTGGAATGTAATCTACAAATGAGCACCGAAATTGATGGCGACACTCTATCACAATAAGCTCTAATCTATGGAATCTATAGAAACTATTGTGAAAGGGAAAGCTAAGTAACAGTATGAAAGATGGAAGAGAAAGTTGCTTTCTCCATCATATATCCACTTCTATGGTCTACATGCATCGGTATATTTCAAACTGTCTATTTTGCTGTATAGTCCACACGTAAAATAAACCAAAGCCTAAAAGCATCAAATATTTTTGTGTGGAGCTATATCATCACATACATAATTAATAATTATATTACACATCATATCTATATAATCTAACTAAATCCAACTATTTGCAAATTAACTTGAATTGTGTCCTAAAAAACTAAAACTTTTCTCGTTATCTGTAAGTTACTAAATCTATTTGGAAAGAGTGAAAGTAATCCATCTAAACTTTCTCCAGAGATCAACATAAAAAATAGTATCTCACATTTACTCTAAAGTAACATAGAATAAGAAAGGACACGCATATAATTTATACAAAAAAGTAGTTTCTGTGATGAGAATGATTTTTGTTTGAAAAAGAGATAAAAATACCGAAATGATTGAGAGAGACAAACGGAGATGCTTGGTTTTGCGAGTAGAAGTCAGAGGAAGGGGAAGCATGAGCACTGAAAGCGGAAGAGGAGGAATGTACCATCCCATTCCCATAGAGGGTACCACCAGACGAAGACTGAGGCATGTGCATATGCATGGGAGACCGTTCCCTCCCATAAGATAGTCCACCACTGCCCCCTCCAACGCCACCCCTCATAACGGCGTTTGTCCAGTAGGCTAGGCAAAATACAAAACGGGCAAAGAAACGAAACAAACGAGTTTTTTTGACCAGAGCAGAGCAGACAGACCAAGACCAGGTCAAGGACAGACCAGGTAGAAGGTTACCAAAACGTTAGCGTAATCCATCAATAATTATCAGGTAGAGTCCGTGGTTATGGAATCACGTGCAGAATTCAGGTAGATACAGAAGGCAAGAGAGAGACACGGCGTAAGAAAAGAAAAAAAGAGAGACATGTAAAGAAACACAAACTTTAAGCTTAAACAATTTATATTTTTAGAAGACTATAAGATAAAGGAGATAACTTAATCCAGAGATATGGCATTACACATAGAATCAAACATATAGTTTATCAACGAGCTTCCTATTTTAAGTAAATAAGGCATTTAAAACTATCAGATACTCGTCTTACATGTACTTAATTTAACTGAAGAGGATAGATCATAAGAATATATGATGAGATTATATGGATGCATTTTGGAGGCAGGCACACATTGAATAATTTACACAGAGAAAGTAAACAGTTACTTGGGGCCGTCATCCGTGAGAGGTAGGGATTGGCTTGTGACCATGGTGTGGAATGGTACAGTGATCAGGCCAAGGGTGTAGTTTAGTCAAGGGGTCATCCCGAAATTCAAAATTTACCTATATGCTAAAGATTAAAATTTTGATGGAATATCAATGTCCCATATTCCATAGCCCAAGGGCAAGAAAATCGAAATCGAGGTCTGAGCAGTTAGGGTTAAGTGAAGTACAGTAAGTGGGACCTCTTATGAACCCAATCAAGGGGCTCCCAATTATCCCCAGGATCAAAATTAAGTCTTAAGCAGCCCCAAAAAGTGTAGCCATAGTTCTTCAGAGGCCCCACTTTCCCAGTAAGGGAAAGATGTGCGGCTGGGTGAAGTACGAAAGGTCATGTCATGTCATGGAATACAACAACACTCACATGCATAATACCACATTACACTCGCTACGACAAAGTTTTCCAGGGTAAACTCCAGTACTTCAAAATAGTCAAAAGTTACTATCAGGTCACGTCAGGTCACTCCCGACTTTCGTCAGAGCAATAGGTGTAAGTGTGTTAAGAAGGCAAGTGACAAGTGTATAGACAGTTGGAAGCGACTTGACAAATTAGGTTATTGACTCAATCAATAATTTACTCCTCTCAAATTGTCCACTTTTGCAATGTGAATTCAATCATGGTCAGTAGTGAATCGTGAAGTGAGATTAGGATCAGTGTGTCTTAACTTGTATGGTAATTGTTTGAGTGCCCTACCAATTTTATAGAAGTATAGTCTCCACAAATTACACGCACAAACCAAAATTACTCCAGAGTATCAATCATCGACTCTATCTAATCCAGAACACGTAATTAGTAATTGATCATGTTGACATTGCATGCAAACTACCTAAATTTTTCCAGTGCGATTCATTTCTGACTGTGACAGTGCTACATGCCAAATGACTGTGCAAAATATAACTGCATCGCAATAGACACATCAAGCTAAACTAATCTTAAGCAAGCCACTTTACAAACGCATGCCATCTCCAGACCACACCACTTTTCTCCAGAAAATATATCTACTAAACGAGGACTGTACAAATTAGGGTGAAAGTAAAATACTTTGTTAAGAAATCATTCTTTTTATACAAAAAATACATTAATTTAGAGGTACTATACATTGACTGTGAGAAGTAGAGTGACTCCCGTGCGCATAACGTCTCCTTTGTGCGTGCTCCGTAGACTCGGGGGAATCCAAAGAGAAGCTTTTCATCCTAAGGTCCAACTTCCGTCTCCGTGGACTGTGAGGCACTGCACGACGATATCAAACAGTTGTGGAGTTGTGGAGGGTACACACACAGATATAGAGACAGTAGACACAGAAGAAGAGATTTTCGAGAGAGCGAGAGAGACAGAGAGTGAGAGACACACAGCACAAAAAAAAATATCCCAAAGAAGAAGAGGTCAGCACATAATTAGGTTTTACGTATGAAATAGTCAAAAATTGAAAAAGAGAAAATGAGAAAATATTTCAGTTTTTTACTCTACTCTCTGGCTTTCCTACTTCCTTACTAGAAAAAAAAATCTCTGTCGTTTTCCATTTTCCTCATTCAGTTTCGAGGAAAACCGTAAAACATTTGGAAAAACTGGGGGAAACCACTCTCACCAAATACAAAAAAATGTATAAGTTTTCTTCAAACTCATCCTGTTTGCTCGCGCGCGGGAGAGAAAAACTATTTGAAAAGGTAATACTCAACCTCAAACTGTTCGCGTAAGTGGTTAGTTTTCCTACTTGCTGTTCTGAAAATACAACTCGGGTTTTTAGTTGGCGCCAAATTCAAATTTCAAAATCTAAAATTGTATATAGCCTACTACTCTCATTCAAAACACTTTCCTGGATGCTATGCGGGCGGCAAAATTCAAATAAGATGCGGGGTTAGAAATAATGTCTTCTACTGTTTACAACCAACTGGGGTAAAATAAGAATAAAAATTTGTAAGTTTCGCCGCGCCTATGTACAAATTCCCGTTAGAATCAAAACAAAAGGTAAAAGATAAATGCTTTTTGAAAAGAATATGTGGAGATAGTATAAAATGGAGAGAGAGAGAGAATAAAAAAGTGGTGAAAGGGAAACCATGTAATAATGAAATAAAAAAAGTGGAAATAAAAATAAAAAATACTTGGACTGGCAGTAAGAGAAATGGATCTTGTATTGATACAAAGAGCGGCTGGATTTATTGACGGCCCTCCTGCATCCGCAGACATACTCTTACGTACGATGAAACTATCTCTTCGTTCTGATCCTATCAGACCTCTTGCTCCTTCCGTATAATTGTATAGTAACCATAACAACATGAATTAATTGAATGTTTTTTTTCTTCCTTTTTTGAGATCCCGCATTTTCCCCAGTTTTGATAGATTCTTTTGTAAATTGCAAACTTAAATTGTTATGGAGTGAACGTGTTTAAAATAGAAAGTGAATTTCCTTACCGGATGCTGGCGCACCAGCGACGGACATAGGATAATTCCCTGGTCCGGCTGGTGTGTTATACCCGGAGCTTCCTGGACCTCCCGGGATGACATTAACGGAGGGATTGGACCTACCCATGATACGAGCTGGAGTCATGTCATGCTGCGAGTGAATTGTTTGTGAGGAGCCATGAAGTCCATTTCCTGAACCTCCACTGCTTCCTCCCGCACTACCACCCGGTTTTTTAAGAACATTAGCCTCTTTTAGTACTTGGTATGTTTGGTCCAGCTCGTCAGCAGACTCTATAAATGAAATCAGAAGAAAAAAATTACCAACACTACTGGAGAAATACTCACCTGGACTTTATTTTTATCCAGTCAGACTCAATCATACTTCCTGGACTTCCTTTGACTGAGGTCGCTCCCCCACCACCAGCACTAGTACTACTACCTCCCACTCCAATATCATCTGCTCCCTCCTGTTGTGCATCCGCCAACTGAGTGAGTCTAGCCTCCAGTTCAGACGTGGATCTCTGCCTACGCAAAAGTCTCGTTTTCGGCTGGCATTTGTCCACTTTCTCCTGGCAGTCCGCGTGCACGTTCATTTTACACATTCTGCACCTGAGACCTTGGCGAGTGTGACCTGTACACAATTCCAAATCCCATTTCATTAAAAATCTCTTCATCTCACCAACTTGTCCCATTTCACTCAAACTTCTCTACTAATTAGCTATTTTCATTCTACTCAAATCCCAATTACTTTCAAGGCGAGCTATTTCAACCTAACTTATTACATTATTACTCCCATTGTTTACGTCCACCAGTCTCTTTTATTCTGGAGTTGGCATCATAACATCACATATTCATGTCATTACTTCAAGTCTAATCTCAAAAAACATAATTTACTCGAGGGAAATTCTCCCAGTATTTTACTTTACGTAACCCAGCAAGAGAGAAAGAAATAAATCCAGCTCTAACTTCCTCCTTCCTAGAAGAAAGCAACACGCTTCTACACAAAAAATACATTAATTTTCTCTTTAAAAGCGTATCTGGTTATACACCATCCTATTCATTTCATAACAAGATCCATTACTCTTCCTCATCAACTGCATTTATCCTTCTGCTGGTTTCTTTTAGATGAAAATTTTATCGAAGAATTAAGCTAATTACAAAGAGAGTAGGCGCTTTCCTCCATAAATATACTGTCCTAGTTTCTTTCTTGTTAGATCAAAAGTAAATTAATTTTTCAGGAAAATCCTTCTATACGAAATGAAAAGCTTTAGTGTATCAACTTACCCCTTAAAATTTGGGAGCATATATCGCACGGAGTAACTTTCTTGTAAGTATACTCCTGGAAGATGTGGTTCTCCACGATCTGCACAGGCTCCTTGTTATCCTTATCCTTAGCATTTTTCCTGACAAGAGAAGACATCAGAGGAAACAATGTGGTTGAAACAGTCTCTTTCAAAGAAGTACAACACTCATCCATCACATTCAAACGGATAAGTCTTCTGGAGTGGAGAAAGTTTACTCAAGAATGAGAACTTTCTCCTTCGCTTATACAGCGACACACACAATAGGGATACTACTTAAGTAATCATGATTACAGGGAACTATATAGTTTTTGCACAGACTATAATTATCTTAAAAAATTAAAAATACTTCCGGCGGATTACACAAAAATAGAAAAATTCTTGAGGCACACATGAAAATTACTGAAAACTAGAAAGTATAAAAGTGTAAGAGAGAGAAAGAGAGTGTAGACTCCCCATATTCTCCAGAGGGTTGGATTAGGAGTGCAAGTCCCTCATGACAGGTTTGGTCAGCACACAGACACAGAATACTTTCTTCAGAAATTGTGACGGGAAAATTACGAATTACACACAGAATAATATACTGACAGGTAGGCACAAGACACACACAGGCACATAGATTTACAGAGAATAAGAGTCTGGAACTGCAACTGGAACGTTATGTACAGTTACATTACAGAGTTTACGGAATCTGGAATGTTTGGAAGAGAATTTAGCACGACACAAGGGTTAAATAAACGGTGCGAGGTGACGCAAACCTTTTTTTAGCTTGAACTGGCCAGTTTGAATCATTCTAGTAAGTTTTTAGGGATAAAAGTGACCAAAAATTCCTGTACGGTTTGGTGAACAGAAACGGAGGTATACATAAAACTATTTATTTACATATTTGCAATTTTCCAGCTTTGGCTATGCTTTAAGAAATGTGCTAATTTATGCAATTTACTATATATTACGTCTGTAGTCATATCAGGACGAACATTTTTCGCTAATGGTGTTTTGATAAGTGATCCCGGGCGTCATTGTAATTCTAGTGTGATGGGTGTAGTTGTGAAAGTTGCTATAAAAATACACACTGACTATTTCTTTGGTATTCCGATTATGAAAATAATGGAATTTACATTAAAAATGGGGAATATGAGCCACACATCAACCTACAGTGTAAGGCATACGCTAAATAGAAAGTATTGACTGACTACTTCCGGTTCTAAGAAAGTACAGAATTACACTAGACTAAGACTATATAATTTTTCCAAAAATCAAGAAATTAGAATTGGGCAACCTTGACAACAGGCAAGTAAAAATAGCTATATTAACTCTACTAGCTTTAACTAAATTACGAATGCAAAGTAACCAAAGAAAGTCTAAAGTGTCGTGATTGAGTGAAATAGTGAAAGTAAATGTGAGCTAATGACTCTCTGAAATTAATTATGCATATCAGTGGAATATGCAGAGTTCATCTAATTTCTTTACTCCATTCCATGCACCATGGCTGGAGACAAAGATGCTTACAGAAAGCCTAAACTCAAGATTCAAGACTCAAGGTCAACTCAACGAAGGACATACTGCCTGTGCCTAAAAATTAGCCAAGGTCCAAGCATATTTTTGCCCATGAAAATACATAAAAGCAAATGAAATGGAAAGAGGAGAGAAAAGAAAGAAAATAAAGAGGGATTTTATACACTTTAATTTAATAAGGCCACATTCCATTGTCACTGCTATACATTAATTATTTGACAGGTTGACAATTACATTATTAAGAATACAGACACTTTCGCTAGTTTACACGGAGCATAAAGATACATAGATACAGATTAGATTAAGTGTACAGTACAGTCTTACAAGCATACGAACCTACGAACCTACACACCTACAGCAATTAATATACTGCCTAATATATTTAATTGTAATTAAACGAGACAAAAAATTTTTTACTATGTTTTTGGCACTGACGTAAGACAACTGACACAAGCCGAAGCGAATATTACTTAAGTGTAGTGCGACAGTATTTTTGAGTGAAGCGAGCTAATTTTAATTATATTTAGTATAATCCACATCCTTAAACTGTTCCAAGAATATTTTTAAAGATTGATCTGAACCTTCCGGTACTTAACAAGTTTATTTCCGATTTGCTCAAAAAGCTCCATAACTTTAGAAGGATGTAAGACTAGTGAAGAAAACAAAGAGCTTAAACTTACTAGTTCACTTCCGGTTCAGCATTTACTCATTACCAAAGTGATTTTTAGAACAAAATGAAAATCTAAACCAGGCCATTTTGCGAGGAACAATTTGCAAAATAATTATACAATTCATTAGAAAATCATACTGGCTAAGTTTACTCAACAAGCACTTCTTAAAGTGAAAGCAAGAGAAAGCAGCAAACAAACATACATTCTATACATAATCAGAATTAGTAAAGTGAGCTAGGGGCAAAGTGAGACTAGGTGATTTGGCTTAATTGACTTCACAGTTCCATAAATAATTTCAATGCTGGACTCTAAGTAATAAATAAATACTTGATAGGTTGTCCATTTCCAAATATTCATGGAAAAAAACACTGGAGTATATTATTCTCCAGTGAATGCAATGGCAAATATGGTATGGTTCTTGGTTGCTTTGGCGAAAGATAAATTACTCAGGTAAAATGTTGCACGTACACAACCTCGCATTCTGTAGCTTCTACTACTACTTAAGATAGACATTGAACAGTATAATTAATATTTAATATAAAAATTACATGTCTATTCAATTCACGAACAGAACAGAACACAACTAGACAGACCCAGACAAAGACAAAGTATTTCAGAGTATTCCATAATTAAAACTGGTTCTTTTGGGAGATACACAGCGTGTTTTTGGCTTTTGATTTACTATTTACAACTAAATTAAAAGATGTAGCGGGACTAAGGAGAAAGTTTATAGAAGAATAAGATCACGCAATGCAATTTCATAATTAGGATGATACAGTACCTCATCGCCATGATAGCGGAGACCGCGACGAACATTTGATTCTGTGGCCTTTTCACCTCGACGACAGGGACGGCGGCAACCGGCCAAATTATTTTAGACGAAATAATTGCTCAAATTAGTCGAGTGTGAGTACACGCAAATACATTTTAAGAAAATATGACACCAGAAAAAATAAACAAACATTCAACTCTCCAAGAGTAATGGAATTTTCCAGCCAATATTAAGAAAAAATTTGGCTGAGGAGTAGAGGTAAAATGTTATTTTGGAGAAAACCGGAAGTAATTTTTAGTATGAAGATCTCTTGGAAAAAAGTTGAGCTGAGAGGAGTATACAATCATACAAAATAAACTCACGCGGAAAATCAAGCTGATTAATTTTCTTTATGCCTGGAAGCGTTATACTAAAATGATTAGACTTAAAATTTAATAGAAGATATTAAGTGCTCTCACTCCAGTTTTCCGTTTTTCATTAGAGTATCCAATTAATTTATGTCATTACTTTCCCCAGCGAAATAATTATTTTTTACGAAGAAGAGAAATCAAAAAAAGAATTTAGAAAGAATATATATTTCCCCTCCGAGTGAAATATTAATGTTTTTACTTTCCCTAGGATAATATCAGAGTGTGAGAGTGTTTATCTATGAAGCTATTTTCAAACTCACTTTTCCGCTTCCTTCGAAGCCTGTTGATTCGGAGCGGTTTTCAAACTCTTGAAGGCCTTCAACCACTTGGACTTCATGGTTACCGCGGTGGCTGCACTAAGCTTACGGTCTTTCCCACCGGAACCTCCACTTCCCGTAGATTGATCTTCCCCAGCGATGGACATGGTGTCTACACTCATCCCTCCGATTCTATCCAGCTTACCCACTCTACCCGTTGCGGAAGAAGTTTCACTTTTGGCAAATGGTCCGAACAGTTGGATCTGTAAGGGAAAGTTCAAAAGTTTAAGTTTCTCCAGGGTATACTCCATTTACGTCATATCATATCTAATGCTTATCAAAAGGAATTAACATTTTGTAGCCTTTCCCTATCTATAATTTCTTTAGGCGTTCTCAAGCTACCCCATGAAAATAATACTGGAGGTATTGAAACCTAAAGTGTTTTACTTTTCTTACCTCTTTCATGTATCTTTCAGTTGCACTCATTCTCAGATTAAATATGCATGAAAAGGAAAACTCTATAAGTTTTGGTGAAAGTCGGTCACGCTCTCACCCAATTCATTGGACGGACGAGCTACGGTAAAAGTTTTCATCGCGTCATACCTTCCTCACACGCTGGAAGACTAAGTCACTAAAGCTTTTCAACTTTCAACGGGATTAATACAGTATTTATGACGACCCCCTTTCTCCTGTAATATTTGTATGGAGCTTTGCCTACCGTGTACGTTTCACTCTTTCCATTTTCACTTTCTCCTCGATTGCGATTCCGATTGTGTGATCAGTCATCCAATATCCGAAGGGGAAAGGGAGACTATTTATGTGGAATACAAAATGAGGCTTGGAGCGTTGGAGCCTAAAAGGTCTCTAAGCTTTAGCTCATTTTAACCAGCAACAGTGAACAACAAAAGCCTCATTGAATAAATAAGGTAAACGTAAACAGAGAGAAACCGCCAGAAATCAATAGCGTACTTAGAGTGTAACGGAAGTACAAACCATGGATAGCTTTTTATCTTATTCTACCCTTTTGTTTTCAATGTTTTCTCCAGGAAGAGGAAGAAAGTGTACAGGTTTTAAATTTCAGTGGAAATTCGAGTTGACGCTTTATCAGCCTTCCGCACGCAAATTGTGATTAGCCAGAGATAAAAAGGTAGATTGAACTGGAATTCCAGGATTCTACAGAGAGTGACATGACATTGACAGTATCTAATATTTTACCTGTGCTCTCAACGCAGCCAGTTGCATTTGCGCTACACGCAAGTCAAACCGCTTCATGCTGATTTCCTCCTGAAGCTCGTTCGCTTTGTTGAAAAGGTTTGACTCCAGACTCCTATCCAGACAGGAAGAAAACATGAGAATATTTAATAACTATACGTTCTACATGGAAATCGTGAAATCAGCTCGTGGAAAAAAGTATAAATTCAGTTTTCATTTCCTCTTTACCTTTCTTGCATACGGACTAGGGTATCTAGGGAGTCCTGTATTGGCGTCATTTCCGCCTCTAGCTCACTCATCTCCTTCTTGAGACCTTCGACGCGATGCCGCACTGAGTTCATTATGAGACGATCCATTACCAACTCATCCTTTAAGACCGGCACGTGGGAAAGATCCTGGAGAAGGAAAAATATGTACCGTAAACATCCTTACTGTGAGAACTACTCCAAATCAACCATTACGTAAGTAAATATTCTCCAGTAGTTTTCCATAACGATGACCAGATCTATTCCAGATGTCTCCTGTACATTCTCCAGATCAAAGTGATCTTACGTACTTTCCTATCTTACGAGCATTTTTAATACTTTTAATACTATATATCTGGAGAATAAAATGCTGGAGAATGTACTAAGAAAGTAAGGAACAGCAAATTGTGAATAGTGGAGCATGGGGAATTGCCTATCAGAGCAGAACTGTAAAATGTCTCTACATTTTGCTTTTAGGGTAAATGTGAATCGGTCAATATTTGATGCGGCAAGAAAAACTTGAAAATGGTTTTCCTCCTTCTGGAGGGAAAACATATCCAAATAACAAAAAATGATTGTTAAATTTTTTAGTAGCGCAATGTTTCCTTCTGTTTGGTTATCTAGGGAAGTTTGTATGGTTTGGGAGCACTTTGGTAGTTTACATGTAGCCTCTTCCTCTATCCTCTAAACTGCCTAGTTTTTTCTCGGAGTTAAACTTTGTTGTTGCTTCCGCCATACATGGAAATGGACTCTGGAAAGTTTAATGGGAATGGAAATGCAGCCACAAATTTATTAGGGCAACATGAAAAAATGGAATTTTTTAATAATAATCTTCCATCCCTCCATTTACTTGGGGAATGTTAGTGGAGGAAACCAAATGTTGATGTTTACTTCATGAACTATGAACTTAGGGCCAATAATTATGATGGGATGAAATTTTTTCTGGAGGTTGTACCTGGTTCGCATACTCAGCTCCTTCTTGGACGGAGAGTAGAGGCTGGGGCAACGTGAACCCATGCCTTGGAGTAGGTTGAGCTGGAACAACCATCGTCTTGACAAATTCTTTTAGATCTGCGATGCCATTCATGTTCCTACAGACTGCAGCGAGTTGGTCGTAACGTCGATTTGCTTCCGGTGACTAAAATAAAAAAAATATATATTCAGGATCTTTGTACAATTCCAGGATTTACGTTTAGTAAAGACTATGAAACATGGTCACGTCCCATTCCCATCCCCCACACAAAATGAATGAATGGATGGATCTAGTTCTGAGCTAAATATAAATGTGACCCTAGAAAACGTAGCAATGAAAGTGTATCAAGAACAGCGGGAGATGGCCATTTCCAGTATCCTAGGAAATGACACACAGCTCACTAGTGAGACTACAGAATGGAGGGAACAGGCTATTTCTTATTTTTTACACCTTTTCCATTTTCCAATGGAATGGGGGTAATGTATCACATCAGTCTAACGTAGTCATGAATCATGCTCGTGATGGTCATCATCATTATTCTCGAAATCTGGATAATGTTCATGGATCAAACCAAACGTACGCGGAACAAAGTATCCATGGAGAAGGTAAATACGAAGAGAGAAAAAATATATATTGTTCCAGCGCAGTCAAAGTTATATCACTTTCCTAGGGCTAATCCTCATTTTTCATGGAGATACTAAATAAGATGAAATTGTCTTATAAAAGGTCACATTAATTTTCTATGGATATTCTACCTAACAAGATCTACATATCTTTCGGAAGACCAAAATATTATTGAAATTTGGCGAGTGTTAGTGTTACATCAAGAAGCTTTGTGGTCTATAACTTCAAGTCCAGAATCAATTTCTTCAATCTGATCACTAGCCTCATCAGATAAATATCGGTTTCTTTGACTGGAATTGTAAAAATTTAACCAAAGACGCGCTAATGTTTTCAAATGATACGTTATCTTCTATTTTTAAACAATCAGTAATCTCTTACTTGGGGAACACTCATGATTTCCATATTCTCTGGAGAGCAGTCCTTTTCCGCGTTAAGCTTACGCCTACCTTTGCGAATTTAACAAGCTTATGATAAGCAATCAATCCCTAATTCCATAGCGACAACACAAACAACAACTATTTATTCCTCCTTTTCATCCCACCTGCATACACCACCCATCCATGCATTGCATTTATATAACGCTGCTGTATTGAATAAAATATTTCTGGAGAAAATAAATATGAAAGCATATTATTCTCTTCCAGTCGAAATCAACTGTTTGATCAATAACCCTTTTTTTCTGTTCCAGGTTCCAGCTCTTCTTATGGGTTAAATACGTTGCATACATTAAATATTAAACAAATTGTAAGTTTACTTACCCCTGTAGCGATAATTTGTGATCCCATGATAACCGAATCTGCCAGTTCCTTACATAAGTCCAGGTAAACATCTTGAAGTTCCTGTAAATTCAAAAATATACGCATTCACTTTCAATACAAAATCTCCATTTTAAATCTCCCACTTGATCTCATCTTCCCCCAAAAATTTTTTCTCAAGCAGTATAGAAAGTAAAACTTAATTTTCTCTGTTACACTTTCACTAACTCATATTTTGGCGTAGTATGTGCCAGCGCAATTTCCATCGAGGGAGTCATAAAACATGAACGAGCCATATAAAAGCGACTCTAAAACAAATTGCGAAAAGCGTACGCTTAGGCAAAGGTTCCAGGCTAGGTCCAGCCACATTTAGAATGTAAAAAGGTGCTTTAAACTATCCAAAACTAGTATATTTTCACTGCATTGCATAAAAAACGTGGAGGTTATGTTCACATGTTCATGTATGCTCCCATTAACCTGGACAAGATTGGCTGGGTTCTGGAATGATGGCTTAGCCTTGCCAAAAATTTAGGTATGGATTGCTGCAGGTCACTCAAACAAGTAGAATGGGAGAACTGTACTGTAGCATGCGACACGAACATGAACATTAGTCAAACAGATAACCTTTCTACTCTTACTCCAGCGACCTTTCCTATCCATTCTGGAGTTATGGAGGAAAGCAACTGGTAGGGAGCTTTAAAATGAGAATCAGTTTTTTTTTGTTCTTTTAGATCGTTTCAACGATTCAACGGTGTATAGTGTTATGGGGTGTACTATGGAACACGCAAAGGTTGCAAATCAACATGGAAATTTATGACTGGAGAAGTGTATGCGGATAAGTATGACATAGTGCAATTATTCTAGATCTAGTTTAATTACCCATTTTAGATTTAAAGTTAGGGCTGGAATTGCATTGTAGTAGGCACGCACTATTCAATAAATCATTTGTTTCAACTTCACCCTAACCTCTGCAACTTTCTCCAGTGTAGATAGTAGATAAGCCTAGCTCTGGAACTCGCATGTCCAGCAAAACATTATACCATTGACGTGGCGCGTTACGCTCCACCTCCATTGTAATGAGTGACAATTACGCATTTAACACAAACAACGAGACTATTTCGGCTCACAAAATGTCAAGAAATGTATGGTCCACTAAGCAGAGCAATGAACTGGAACTGGATATGTGCTTAGTTCAGGCTATGTGTTCATGTACGGAATTTTCATTTTCTTATGCCAAAATCACTTTAATTTATTCCGGGGAAGTGAAGTGTATGCTAATTTTGTGCAAATACTGGCATACAAATATGCTACATTATTTTTCTCCCGTTCTCCAGGAATTTATTCCAGAGCATAAATTTATCAAATGAAATGAAATAAAGTGATTGATGAATGAGGTGCGAGAGTATTCGTGACGTGGACAAATTACTTGTAAACGAAAAGAAATTTGTTGGTTTGATATTATCACGTTTTTGGAGTTTTTAGGGAACATCCATACAAAACGTAGTATATTTTAAAAAGTAACGAAAATTATTACTTGAATTAATCAACGCAACGATTACTCTTGATAATTTGACATTCTCCCGGAAAAAGAGTTTTTAACAGTAACATTCTTTATGAATGCACCCTATAAATCGACCTCTTTATCCTTTGACCGAAAACCGGAATTATAAGAGAGTAGCCATAGGAAGCAATAGGATTATAAGGAAATGATATAAATCTCCGAAAAAGGAAATAACTTGTGGAAAAAATAATCCTCGAAGATTTGTCTCTTCACTTGATCCAAATTCTGAATGACGGACTGAATGGAGAAAATGGTGGGAAAAAAGTTTCGCAATAATGCACAGATTTATTTTCCTCCAGAAATCCGAATCCAGGAAAAAAGAAACTTTTGTTTGGAGAACTTGATGAAGAAAGACGTGGGATGTGAAGTGTATTCTTATAAATATACATATTTTTCTTTGAGAAACAAGTGATGTGAGACTTTTGTTTGTAGAGTTTATGGTTTAGAGATATAGCTGGATAAACTTATGAGAACAACAAAGTTTTTCCTGGATAAGCCCCTGAGTCCATACATGGGTAATAAATGCAAAGTACACTTTTAGAGCTTTCCAGCGCAAAAAAAACATATCTATAGAGTAATACTACCCTTGGAAAACAATGTTATCCAGGACGGCTGGAGAAAAAGAGATCTGAACATAATTGACCAGAAAAAAAACTTCCAGGAAGTTTAGGAAGCAGTAGTATCTCCAATAAACAAGCTGTTTCGCACTTCCCACATAAAATATTATTTCAGGAAGGTAAAGCGAAAAACAAAGTGCAATGCACTACTCCAGCAAAAATACACACCTGGAGAAGGGCTGGTAAGGTTACGTTGTGGTACTCTCTCAGCATGGAATTGGTTCCCCGAAGTTGCTGTATGTAAGCGTTATGCGCATCAAAGTATTGAGCGAGAGATTGGTTCGAGCACATCTGGACATGTTGCATACACGCGTCACTGTAGTCGTGGTAGGCCTGGAGAACAAAAAATAGAAAGTTTTTTATTACACAATTTATCTACACCTGTGGGCCACTCCATAACTCCATAACATCACATTCATCATACAAAAAGGACAGGCACTGAAAGCCAGAAATTATTTTTAATTGGAGGGTTTAAAGGTTGGAGGGTGGACAGAAAAGAATAATTACTAGTATTCATACTTTGGAGAGAAGCGTTTCCGTTTTGCTAAGAACAGTCTCAAAACTCTCTCGATGTGCAAACACTTTCCTGGACTGGATCTTTAGACAAAATGTTTTCTCCAGGAGGGGTCGCGCCACCTAAAAAACATATAGCATATTCATTATTTCTGTAAGAACATGGTGAGTCTCGAAGCGTAGAGGACATTCCAGGAAAAGGAATAAATTGTGCGGAATGACTCCAGCCTTTCAGACAGCCTCCATTGGTAATTTCGCCGGGAGTTAGTGCTCTCAAAATAAAAGGATTTTGATGAGAGTGTACTCTACTCTCTCATTATATTCTCCTCTTTAATTGAAGTCACTTAATGAGTGACTTTGTACAAAAGGTGTAAGTTTTAAGCCTGCAGTCTAAAGTACAAAGTCTCCAGTGAAGGACAAAGTTTCACTTAACTATACTTGGACCACAAAGGAATCATTTTAGGCTTCAAGCTTACTTGTCGGGCAAGGGAAGCTGCAATATCGGAATGAGCTTGAGCGTCCAGTTCAACTTCTTGAAGGAGGGTCTCCCAAATCTGGAACATAGCACTGTTACATGGTGGCCTATGGACAGAAAGCCAAAGAATAATTTTCATTCAATGACTCATTTCACTTAAGCACACTTAAAGCTTAACGTATGAAGGCATTCATTCATCTAATATTTTAAGCATCCAACGAATCTATGTAACCCATCCCTATTCAGTCCAGGGCTTAAGCCTCAAGATACAGGAAGAAAAAATGGACCTTGAGCTTTTAAGAAGAGATTATATGGATGAGTCATAAAAATAAGCCATTTTTATCAATCATGTTATGCCTGTACTTTTGTAAGTCCTTTCATTGGATTAGGTTTTAGGTTGGAGTAGAGTATGTAGCTGATGCTGATTGCCAGTGACTTGAGTGCCGTAGGTGACTGCCAAGGACAGTCCTATTTAAGGAAGGATGCTGGAAGGTTACATTCATCTGAAGTGTAACTGCAGAAGATTTTTTAGCTTAAAAAAAATTATTTCTTTGAGTTTTTTTTTGCCAAGGACTAGGCCAGGATGAATACGTGGAAATTGGATTTGAACGGAAGTGCAAATGCAAATCCCTCTACTGACAAGATAGTGAAGACTAAGGTACGTAAAAAATGAAGTATTTTTTTCTAATTTTTTTCAAGAATGATGTTTCTTTGTATTTTTAATATAATATTTGTTCTATGCAGCCCATCTATGGCAAGGAGAAGTTCCTGTGGGAGCTGGAATCCATAGAGGCGGTGATGTCGGATGGGGTGCAGCGTGCAATCTTTCATGAGTTTGAAGTCGTCCTGGATAAGGACAACGTTACCAAATGGAGGTTAACTTTGGATGTGGTGGATGTCGAGCCTGCCATCACTGTAGAGAAAATCTCGCCTTTGGATAAGTCTGTCTACTTCCGGATGAATGTGCAGGTGATGCGGAATGAGCAAGAAGAGTCTGACATTATAGGTAAGGCCTCCAGAGAGAATGCAATGTAGTCAATCCCTCCAAAATATTCTAGAGGTTGTATCATAATTTTCTTTTTAATTTAAATTATTCTCCAACTCTCCAGGCTTCCCAAATACAAAACTCTTCTACGAAGGCGCAGACAAGGACAGCAAAGGCAAGCGTCCAAACGAGCTTCATACTTTCTCCCTCCATAAACAACTGGACTATGGCTGCAGCCACAACGTCTGGTTCAAGGATGTCCTTATTGAGGACAGTCTCCTCCTCCGAGTGAACTTCGAGGCTTGCTCTTCCACTACCTTAACTACTGATCCCACCAACTGAAGAACTCCATATATCCTTTCCTTTTACGCAATACCTTATCATTCTCAAATCACCCCGAAGTAACTAACCAACTAACCTTTCTTTCCTTAGCTCCGCGTTTCGTTTCCGGTAGTTCTCTATCAGCCTTTGTAACTGCGTCGCATGATCCTCATGAAGCTGGGAAAGTTGCTGGGTGAAGTCTGAAACTGTTTCACAAAAAATAATTAATAAACTAATTCGATTACTATGATTACTCGATTCCGTTTTTTATTTACATTACCCTCCACTCTCCAGATCAGATCATTTCTTTGGTTCAATACATTTCATCCAAAACTTTATGTAAACATTTCCTCCCATTTCCTGTATCATCATACTCATAGCGTTCATGCATGGGTGCATATAAAAACTGTTTGTCTTTTACATTTTACTTGATGACTGTTTCCGGTCATAGTCACATGGACACAGTTCAAAAAAATATTTTTTGCACAGTTTATCTTTCTCAGTCAATCTATCTCTTAGTCTTGTCCTGTCATATGTCATCCTTTTCAACATTTCAACTGAACATTTTTTCTATTTTTTTTGGGTGCCAAGCCAACTGCCAACTAGGTCGATACGCTCTAGTACATTTTCATCTAGAACCCGGATGGAGCTCAAAAGAACAAATAATGGTTACGTAATAAAAGAGAACAATATGCAACCCTGTAAAAATAGTTTCCGGGGAAAGTACAAACACTAAAGCAGTACACTTTTAATTTAAATTCTGGACAAAATTATGACCGTGATATCGACAACGTGTATGCAAAATGAGCAAAAGATGAATAAAATATGGCGATTATGTAAGATTAATGGGGGAATATATGCATAAACTGAAAATGAAAAGGTGAAAGCGTATCCTAGGCTATTCCAGATTATACAAGGTAAGATTATACTTTTCCCATGGAGAAGCTTCTCCAGCTTAGGGATACTATGGTAATTTGGTGAAAGCCTATGTAAAAGTAAGACATTCCAGAATCCAGACCTTGGATTTTTCTAAAGAAATTTGTTAAATTGCGTAACTTGATAAGCTTATACAATATATATTTTTAGAAGGAAGCCAAAACCGCAATAAAACTACCGGATAAAAAGGGAAAAGACCTTGGCCTACCGAAGGAAACCAAACCACATGACGTATAGCATATTGGCATGGCGTCGTAGTTTCCTTTTTAAAACTTTACGTTTTGCAAATACTTCGCTTCAGTAAAAAAAATCCAGTTTTATGAGTATGTTTCCAGTGCATGTAATGTAGAGAAGCTCCAGGCACTTGTTCCTTGAAAAAGGGAAAAAGTGAAAATGCTCGTAACTGGTAAAAAACTCGTTTCAACTCTATTCAAAAGAAACTTACTTGAAACTTGAATGTTCAATGTTGCTGGAAAAAAGGGAAAACTATTCAGGAAAAGAGTATCTAGAATATCTAGAGTGTAGATTGTATAGTACAGATCACTCCAGGATGTTTAAGGTCATGTTTCAATTTTTTACCTGGTGCTGTACACTTCATGCTAATAAACCTACATGGTTTCCCATTGTTGTCTAGAATTTTAAATTGGAGGGAAAATGAAAGTGGAAGGGTGTATTACACTGGAGGCTGCACTCTACTATAGTTTCTACTTTTTTCTGGAGAAAGCCACTACGAATGCTAACAGAGCTGGAAGAGTTTCCCAGTTTACATTCGGATAAATAATAATAAGCGACAGTGCTCCACGGATGAATAAATTGTTTTGGCTAGTCCCCAGGCACGTAACCTAATGTACTGCAAACATGCGTGGAATTACATAGAAAGAAATATATCCAGATCCGGAGAACTATAGCCACAATAATAGAAAAAAGGTTGTAAGGTCAGGAAGAGGTTGACATAAAGGCCTGGAATACAAAATTTGCAAATGGCTATTGTCTGGGTGTAAAGGTGTACACTTCTATTAAATATCTCTACAGTTCCCTCCCGATTCACAAATACTTTAGAAGTACATAATTCAGTGGATTGTTCTCTATAAATATGCATATCAAGCATTGTTTCTGGAGAAAGTGTTTTTCCAGTGGCTGAAAATTGTCCTTAAGGAAGAACGTGATGTATTCAATTAATAAGCTATAAAGGACAGTTTATCCAAGACTTCCAGCTTTTTACGAGGAGTACCATGGGATGTGGGATAAAATAGGAGGAGACATGCATATCGTCTGGACTATTATGGGTTAAACTATGGAACTCATACCCTCCAAAGATTCTACAGTTTGATACATTTGAACCCCATAGTCTACCCGGATTTCCACATGCGAATCACGTACTTACATAAATGTCTTCTCCCTGGAGACTTAACGCTTCTTGCGGTAGGGTAATAGCGCTTTCACGATCAGTAGAAGCGAGCCAAGTCTAAAAGTCTAAGCTTTCTCTTTTTTTGGCACTGTGTAAAAAAAGACTCGCATGTAAATGGCTTTGATGGGTTTTGATGGGAGTGGAAGGAAATGAGACAACGAGAATAAATGAGAATTAATCATGCTCGCCATTATTACTTTGGAGTATCAATGGATATGGAGTTTGGAGGTTGACAAAACGACTAAAAAGAATAAAAAGCTCATAGGCTCCTACTTCCTGTCCCAATTCCTCCACCTTAGGTGAATATACTTTGTAAATTTTTTTTACAAAAGGAAAACTGCGCGATAATATTAGTCGCCTTTGAAAAATGGGGTGACACCACAAAAAAAAGAGTCAATATAATACAGGATTCTCTGTGGCTCCGGGAGGCTTAAGTTCTCCGGACAAAATTAATGTTTCCTTTAAAAGCGTTTAATTAGGGAACGTACTGGAAGCCAAAAGCCAAGCCTAATGATGACAAATAAAACCAGAAGGGCATACAAATGAACCGAATCCTACCATTGTTTACTTGGCCTGGAGTTGGACTGGCGTCTGTCGAATTTATGGAGATGGAGGGTATAGTACACTATGGCAAAAAAATATTTTGCTGGGTTGCTCCCGGGAAACATCTATTTTCCCCAGCGTTGTTTACTTAATGAAGCCTTTGAGCACAAGGATTCTTTATTTTTTTGCAGGTTTTTTTGCAAAGCTTATAGTCGCATTAAAGACTAATTGGTTTCATTAAAACTGGAAAATACAAAACATGCCGATGCGTTTCATTACTGGAGAAAATTGTTTTCTTTAAGGAGGCAAGCCCAGAGAAAAAAGGCTTTATTGAGAGCTTTCTCCCCCAGAAGGTTGCTGGAGGAAAATATACTTTCTTACATTTTTTACTTGATCAGACCTGGAATTTCCAGCATTCTAGTGCAGTACATACAAAGTATCGGGTAATTAATACTCCTATCGGAATCTGAAGGAATTAAGTAGTTATTTAAGAAAGTATTTGTACATAAGAACAAGTAAATTCATGATGATTTTACTATTGAGAGTCTCAATTTGAGACTCTACAGACTTTTACGATCCTGGAGACTCGGGAAAACAGAAAAAAATAGTAAAATGGAGGCATTCTTCTTGAAGTCTTTGGTTATAAAAGGTTTGTAATTACCCCAAATTTCTCAAGCCCATTTGACAAGTTGACTACGGAACAAGGAAAAAAGAAGCTTTAATTAGAGCAATGATTTTTATTTTGGGAAAGTAGGCTCAGCTCACTTTAATGAGCATACTGGAGACGCGGCAACCATGCTGTGTTTTTCATGGAATTTTGGTACATTTCTAAGCGCAATCCATCATCAAAGCATTTTTTTTTATATTTTGTCAGCATGAGACCAAAAAGAATTTCCTATTCTCTCCTTGCCACATGCAAAGTACAAGCATTAGAGTGAAAGTTAATGTGTACTGTAACCATATGCAACTGCTCCAGTCTTGTTCAAATGACTTGGGCATGGTTCATGTTTTTCTGCAAAATAGAATCATTTGACTCCGCGTGAAATTCCACTGAAGCTGAGCCTAAGTCAGGCCAGGTAAAAGCGTAAAAAAATACTTTCACTCAAGCGCGAAACTAAAAGAGTGAAAGCATAAAAAAGTCACGGTTCACC
The DNA here is from genome assembly GCA_036850885.1 of Lepidocyrtinus dapeste. Lineage (NCBI taxonomy): Eukaryota > Metazoa > Arthropoda > Collembola > Entomobryomorpha > Entomobryidae > Lepidocyrtinus > Lepidocyrtinus dapeste. Next base: position 78,995 of record JAANSQ010000022.1, read on the forward strand.
TTAAGAATTTTTTTCTCTAGGTTCGGAGTAAAGTGGAATGAATAGAAAAATAGAAAAAGATTCAATATTGGCTGGAGCTGAATTTTTGAAGGCTACAAAACACCTTTGTTATTTGGGAGAAAGTAGGGGAAAGTTGAGCTTATAAATGCTTTATCATTCAGCCGTAATGTGCTTAAAAATATGCTTGGATGGAAGTGGAATGCAATATATTTTTCCATGAAATTTAGATATATATGACGTTTATGGATAAGCAATATCGTGCCCATTATTTTCTCCTTAATATGATATGTTGCAGACGTTGGCAAAGAGCTAAAATTTTATTTAAATTTCATGAGCTAGTACTATAAATAATTTAAAATAGTCCGTGAGTCGAACAACGTATAAGGTTTAGATTTCTTTTTACTCTGGAAGTTTGGCTTATGGCTTAGCATCGTTAAAAGGCCGAAGGTCAGGGGAGAAAAACATACCCCAACTAAGCGTGAAGGACTAGGCATTTCACCATTTCGCCAGAAATTAAAGAACAGTTTAGATAATATATAAGATATACGATAGGGTCATTATGGTGCTTATCAAGGAGGAAATCGACATTGACAAACTCGTTTCATGCTCTATCAATCGGAATAATCGTTTTTTTTACTCATACGTACACATTCGACAATCTCCAGTCAACTTCAGAAAAGCAAAGGAGATGTGATGAAAGAGTTTCAGAAAAATAGAAAAATATAAAATTTCTCCAGAGAAAAAACAACATTTTTTCTGAAAAATAGGATGAAGGACAATACACCGTATCATATATCCCCTAGGCTTCTGTTTCTCAATATGACACCCAAGTCTACTTAACCTAATAAAATTGGGGATGAGGCACTTAGGCAGATGAGGAATTTTACTCGAGGGCTGTTCCAGTTGGCAATCGGTAAGTTTTGACGTGATGTCGACGATGGGAAAGTGCAGCAGATGTGACGAAATGTAAACATTTCTGAAATCAAATACTAATATTTGGACGGATATACTGGGTTATCTGGACATGTTATTTTGTGTTATTGATTAACATTTCTGGAGAAAATTCTGCTGACTTATTTTTACCAGAATTGGAAGAAAACTTGAAAACGAGTTCAAATCAACTATCTGACACTAAATTAAAATATAGAACTGGCAATCAATTAATCTCCTTTATTATTATTGATTAATTACTCAATCAGTATCAATTCATGTAAACTCAGAAAATATAAATGCATATATGCAATCCATAATATGTGAATGCCATATTGATGCATAAAAATTAAGATAAATATTTGGGTAAAAAAATAAGATATCCAGGCACTTATTATATCTGTACGTTTATATCCAGTTTCAGCAACGTAAACAAACTTAATGTTATATTGCGCTCTATATCAAAAATGACACTAATAATTAATCATAAAGTCCTTATCATCTCCTATAAAAGTACTGTCCGTATCTAAATAAAATAACTATTACGTATTTCGACTATGAACTGAACTGTACAAAATAAGATTTGTCCGTTGGTAAATGTGTACGTGTATTTAGTGATAGAAGAGGATACAAAATGCCAGACTTAAAAACGGTTATTGGGTACTTTGTTTTAACGGTTGTAGCGAGTAAAGATAAGATACAATTAAGTACAATTATCATTCATGGTGGTGTTCAGTTTGACCTGAATTGTATACCAATCAATAGAACGGTACTCCTTCCCAAGCTTACAATTGACCCCGGGGGGAGCTAGGGGCAAAAACTAAAAGTCCAAAATTACACCAGATTTGTACCGATCTCGAATTTTCAGGAATCTTGCTAGCCGCTCACCTGATTTTGGTAGGTGGCGGAGGATGTTCCGGTGCAGGAACACCCCGACAAACAGGGGTACCCGTCCGAACGAGCAACATGTGGAAGAGCTTTTTTGAGCTCCCTCCACTGTCGCTCGATGTTGTTGGTGTGGAGGACCACCTCCCGTACGCGGGCGTCAGCCACCCCAACACCAAGTCGGGGGTAAAGGCCACGCACACGGACCAGACCCTCCCACGAAACGACGGCTATGGTTGACGGTCGCGTGGCCTTTCATCGGGAGGCGCCGTTCGAGCCCAGTGTATGAGCCATTTTCATCACTCAAAATGAACGAACGCCTCCCGATGCGGGCAGCCATTATCCGCTCTAGGGTGGGACGTCTTCTGTCCCGGATTGTCTCTACCCACATATCCCCACTAGACCGGGCGCCGAACACCAAGACTTGCTGTTCCCCCTTCTCTCCGCCGCCAGGAGCCTCCCCCGGTGGTACTCCCTGGTGAAGAGATGGCTCTCGTCCACCTCCACAACGTCGTGAGGACCACCAATTGGCAGGTAATCGTGCACGACGTCGGCGACCTTCCCGGAAGTAGTTTTACCAGTCGACAACTGTCTTTCCTATGAGGCCGCAGTTAGGGGCGGTTTTTCTATCCCAGTAAGTGGTGAAGGAAGCAACAGGCGACAAATCCCTGCTCCGCGAAGAATGTCCCCCGTCTGGTCCCCTTGGATCGCCGGGGACGCAGCCGGTTGCCACACCGGCTGCAGGTTCGGGTTTCGGGAATGATCCCCAAGGCAATCAACGCCTCAATCGCCTCCTCTACCGTGCGGATGGTCCCGTCAAAATCCCACACGGAAAGAGACCCATGGAGCAAATCTGTGCACACTCCGGTACTCCTCCTTCCCCTCTTTTCTACCCTTCCTCAGCAAAACCACAATATTAAAAAAAATAATCGCGTAATCCCGCTGAAATAAATGTTTTTGTTTTTTTTATCCGCTTTAGATTTTTTGTTGAAACCCAAAAATGATCTACTCGTCGGGATGGCTGCAAATCCGGTGTTTCCTAGGTGACCAACGGGGGTGTTATTTTGGACTTTTAGTTTTTGACCCCTGGCTCCCCCCGGAGTCAATTGTAAGCCTTGGGAGGGGTACCGTTGAACTCGGGGAGGGATGTCGGTTAATTTCTTTAATTAAATAATTAATTTACAGGTTTTAATTTCTCCCGTCGCATCAACTAGTTGGGTCAGACAAATCAACAAGGAATTGCCAAGTAATGCAATTCGTGCTATTAATTGTCCAACCGGTGATATGTCGGTGTTTGGCTTCTTTCAAATTGGGTAAATGGGTTCACTCTTACGAAAGTTTCAAAAATGGATAGTGCAAAGGTAAGAACTAACTTACATTTAAAAAAACAAAGATAAAGACGTTACAACTAATTCTACAACATTTATTTGATTATTAATTTATTTCAGAGGACCCAGCATGAAGACCTCTTCGAATTTAAGGAATTACTGATTAAGCGTTGGACGGGTGGGCGCATCGAGATCCTTGTTAGATGGATGGACGACTCGCTAACAAGGGGGGTATCAATCTCGATAAGCAGGTTCTGGTCCAAAAAGTGATTCAACGGA